>JAOVVF010000036.1:22970790-22985095 GCA_028565595.1 Duopalatinus emarginatus | reverse complement strand
TCTTTATGACATGGAGATGTATGGATTTGGCAGAAACAATTATTGAATAACTAACCCCCGCAGTGAGCTCTTTGGAGCAATTATGGGCGTAAATCACATTCATGATGATGTTCACCAGACTGACACACATTTGACAGCGTATTAATTGCCATTTTTATATTATAAATCACATGTCATATTCCTTCTTGAATTCTGGTTGTATTTTCAACACTATGAAGGACAGCCTTAATATTTTAGACTTCTACTTTGACATACTGGATTTGAGGACATTTTGTGGCTCTACATTTTTATGTACCTTCTGAACTTTTAATGTAAAAAAAAAAATTCTAAAGTTTAGCAGTGTTTTAAAGTGCTGTCCTGATAATATCTGATAATAGTCTATGTAGTTATATTAAACAATAGACCAGCTTTTTTAAAAATGTATTTAATGCAGATACATCAACAGCCTGCCTTTCAGTTTGGTTCACAATATTAAAATTCATCCAGCAGTTAGTGAATTCCTAATATAGTGCATTTTGATTGAGAATTTTCTCATTTTATCATCTTGTAAAAGAGAGAGAAGATATAAAAACAGCACAGGAAAATAGATTTACTGAGACTGTTAGAAGCTTTAGTGATTTCAATGGATTATAATTGCTGACCTCACACCATTGAGGCTGGAATTACTTGATTTTTTCCCGCCTGCTATTGGGTGCTGGAAGTGGTTCTTGTGGAGAGGGGAAAAGCCATTAAAAATCTATTATAGCAGATCTTTTCACCCAGGGGGAAAGCCTTCTCATTACTAAGCAGATTGCTAGGGATGACAAGTGGCTCTATATTTCTTTTTTTTATTTTCCTCTGCATTTCCTCTTTGTGACTTTTTGTGTGAAGATCGGCGGTTCATAGACAGACACACGAATGCCAGGCTGTGGTAGTAGGGTAGGGTTAACTGCCCTAGTCTGTCTATTATATATTTATGTCTGTGCTATTTGAACATAGTTTAACTATTCTAAAAAAAAAAAAAAAAGTCAACTTTTAAGCTTACTGTCGCTTAGAACTTGCTTTCATTCATTGTGACCTTTAGGGGTTCTTCCTTATTTGGATTTTAGCCCCTACACACTCATGCTGCTCTGGATTTCAAATCTCTTGTAATAACTTTCAAATCGTGTTGTTTTCTGTCCCTGTGCTAGTTGATTACGGCTCTGTTTTTTCTCTTCTCCCTTGGTGCTCATCTCATGTTCTCTTCATCCATATTTACTGCTTACAGTGTTGACATTAAGAGTAATGGATTCTAATGGTCTCTCTGTGAGTTATTGTGAGAGTTAAATGAACTATCCATTTTTGTTATATATTATGCAGTATTTAAAGTTTCGGGTCATTAAAAGGCAGACGCCACCCTCTGCCTTCCCCTCTAGGTTGCCTTTTACCCCCTGCCAGCTTGTACTGATGCTCCTGTCGCCACAGGCTGCGTTTAATCTGTTTTTCATAAAGCATAATAAGAATATTATGGAATAATTATTTATTTTACAATACTTTGTGCTTACCATTGGATTTCACATTGTTTTTCTGACTTTGTATGCAGCATATGTGTTAACAGTGAGTGAGTATAGCCATTATGTACCACTCTGACCTAGAGTTCAGGCTATATATATATCGTTGACATACATGTTTAGTTTCATTAAGCTAGTTTCATGTGTACTGATGGAACTCTGTCGTCTCTGTAGCACAATTCAGTTAATTCCCTATTATTTAAAAGATTTATGACAAGACTCACTTAAATGTGTGTCAAAGAAGCCCTTAGGGGTGCTTAAGTTCAAGCAGCTGATGTTTGTAAGGTCACGCTCTCTCGTGTGCCGAGGTCAACAGCATCTGACAAAGGTTACAAATCAAGACACTGGCCTTAATTATGTCCGTTAGAATAGGCTTTGTGTGTACCTCTATTCGTTCACAGACCACCTGCGCAATGTGGATAGCAGCTTGTATCTAGTGCTGAAACAGTTATCTGCTTTAAATACTATGTATAAGAAAACCAGCAGTCAGGAGCAATCTTCTAAAAAACTAAAAGTGGAAGAAATAATTCCCGTCTTTCCACAGTGATACCCCCCCCCCTCTCCCGCATCTTAAATGTGAACGTTGGATCTCCAATCTTTCTGCAAATGAGCCTCGGCTTGCTGTAATGGCTTTCTGCTCCTCATGGGAAGACGGCCGTGCGTGCCCGCTCCAAAAGCTGCTGATTGAAGGGGAAAATGCAATACAGGTGTAAAGCAGACTTGATGGGGGTCTTATGCGAGGGTTATGAATTTTAACCATTCTCATCTATACACTGCTATGTACATACATAGCATAATGTGCTGTCTGGACTGTTTATAGGCCCACAGAGACCAGAAGGTTTCTGCTGGGCTGTCGTTAATTCCAGATGAGAGGATTGCTGTTATGCTAAATTAATAGGAATTAAGAAGGCCTAAGTTGGTTAAGCAAGCACTTGATTAAGCTTGGGAGAACGAAGGGGGGAGGGTATACAGGCAAAGCAGCTGATGTAGGTTATGACACTGAAGGTCAATAGTACTTGCTGAGAGCAGGTCTTGTGAGCATAAGTAACACTTTGCATTATGATTGGTTGCCATGGATTTTTTTTCTTTGGCAAGGTTTTTGAATGGCCACATTGTTTTGTTTGTTTGGTAAAATTGTTTGTTGTGTGCTAATTGTAGTCTCCTCTACCTCTATCTCATGGACATTCTGATGTGAGGACAGGAGCACATGTCCTGCACGTGTCCTGTGACCCATCAGTTCTTTGTGTCTGTGTGAATGTGCCCTTGGTCAGGCCCAGTCATTGCACAAGGCCAGACTAATTGAGGAGAAGACTCTATCTGTGGCTGCTAATGATGATGAGCGTGGAGTTGCGCAGGCTTGTCCCCTCAGGCTGAGCGATGGTGTTTGGGAAACAGCCCTGCTTAGTTATTGGCCAACAAAGGGGGAATTCACTTAATACAACCTGCGCAGATTAGTGGGTAATTGTTGCCATAATCAATAAGGCAGCAGTGCGTAAAATGAAAGGTGTGATTGTGTGGAGGAGGGGAGGTCCAGAATAGGTTTGCTGATTTTTTTCAGAATGTTAGTTTAACAGGCATCTCTGCCATACAGTCTACAATATTCTGACTGCTTATGATGATGTTAATGGTCCATGTGTCTGTTTATAGTGTATATGCAAGCCTGTGATTGTCAGGGCTGTCATGTCAAGGGGTCCTTGCGCCTGATCTCTCTCTCTCTCTCTCTGTGTGTGTGTGTGTGTGTGTGTGTGTGTGTGTGTGTGTGTGTGCGTGCCTATCCATTGTAGCTAGGCCTGCTTGGATGAGCCTCATTGTTCCTGTGCGGCCTAGTGACAACGCTGGCGGGCAGAGAGTGATGAATCCTGGGCAGGGTGACAGTGATAAATAGCCCTTTTAATAACAGCTGCCCCACTTGGCCAGCCACTCACAGCCTGTGTCCTCTGTGTATTTATTCCTATGTTTATTTATGCATCCATTGCAAGAACGAAATCACAACCGTAGGGCTCCAATATGTCCTTTTTTGGTGGTGGGGGAGGACTTGTGATTTCACAGTTTTGAATTTTTTAGGGAGACTCGATCCTTTAACCCAAACAAATCATCCATCTCTGCCTATGCCTCACCTTACCCTGAGCTCTGCGTTTAGGACTTTTTCACTCCTGTATTTCCACCCAGTAAAACTCGGAATTTCACAGTTTTCCTTTAATTATTTTTTTAAAATCCTTTCAGGGGTCAAGTCACCGCACAGTATGTTTGTGGCGTGAATATTATACAGAATTCTCTGAAACTGTCATTCTTAAAATGCCGTCTGGGGACCCCCAAGGATCTATGAAGCATAGCCAAAGGGGTTTGTAATCTTTTAACAGTGGTGCTTTTAGTAAAGGTGTTATTGCTGTAAATAATGTCAGTTGGATGTAAATGACACTTTTAATAAAAGTTCAGATACAAAAACTCTCTGGTGCAAACTCATAGCCAAATATTATTGTACACATTAATAATAAGTCTTATATTTAAATTGTTGAAATGTGTATTTTAAATAATCAGTATTAAGGGTATTTATTTGCCATTTATTTGACAGTCCAGCTATCTGTTCTGTTGCATGTTGCACATTGATAAAGCTTTAGGCTGATTTCTGAACCCAAGTAGAGTTTGCTTAAATGGTCCGATGGTTTATGAACTAATCAGGTACAGTCGCAGTGACAGATTATCCATTAGTGAAAGTGAAAGTGAACTTTGGGGCTGCTGGAGTGGAGGGCAGCCCCAAACCACAGCGCCCGGGAAGCAGTTGGGGGAGTTAGAAGTTAGGTACATCCTGTACTGGCTCAGTTAACCAAATAATCGCTTGTGATATTGTCCATGAAAACAGATTGCATGTACTATCAGAATGATGATAAATATTATTGATTACTATGTCCTGTGATAGCTTGGCATCCAAGTCAGGGTGTATTCCTGTTAACACCCAGCTTTTTCCAGGATAAACACCACCATGGCCCTGACCAGAATGAACCCTTACTAAAGAATGAATAAGACAATACATGTAGTATGTTGTAAATAACAGTTGTATAGTTTCTTTAAATCTATACATATCACAAAAAGTAAGGAAATTTCCCACACTTTGATCCTACGATCCAACTGTTTGTTAAATGAATAAATTGTTAAATTGCCAATATATCTTGTTTCTTTAAACTTCAGTCATCCAGTCCACCAAACACCAAACTAGTCAATGGCAGAATAAGCTGTTTGGCAATGGCAGAGACGATTTGGCAAATTTTTCATTGGAGCAACCCACATACTCAGCTCTACTGCTCATCCCACAAATGCATGTTCCTTACAATTGTGGCATCATTTCAAAGGGAAATTAACTGGACTGGAGGACTGAAGCTTAAAGAAACAAGATTTAACAATTTATTCATTTAACAAACAGTTGGATCGTAGGATCAAAGTGTGAAAAATGTCCTTACTTTTTGTGCTATGTATATATAACTATAACTATATATAATGACATGTTCTGTATAAGGAAATGGCTGAATGATGACCATGAGATATAAAAGTTCTGGAAGTTAGGTGTTAATACATTTTAATGTATTGGCCTGTGATTATTTATTGCCCTTAGTAGAATGGTTCCTGCCCTGAATTAGAAAATGTAAGAGGACCATACGAACGTGGCAATTTCCTACTACAATTGAATGTTTAGAAAAATGTTAATGTCGCCACTAGTAAGTGATTGGGCTAATTGAGTAATTAAAAACAGATGTCAGAACACAAACCCAAGCACACACATTTGCCCTGCAGAAACTCAGCACTGTGATGGTTTCCGACACCCCTGTAGTGCAGGGATATCCCAGAGGTACCTGTATAATAGTTACAGTTTCACCCCTGTGATTATTCGGTTGGAGTCTTTGATATTGAACTGAAAATGGTCTTTTGTGTTATTTGTGCAGTGGACGAAATGGGCTGGAAAAGGGACACGATTGTAATGGCAAATCGTAGCGCATAATGGTCATAGCCAGTGGACCACAGCTCTGTCTGTGGCCAAGAGTTAGACTTCTTTTGCTCAAACACACACACACACACACACACACACACACACACACACACACACACACACACACACACAGTGAGACTACACATATCTCTTCTAGTGCATATGAGACATGTACCCTGAGTCTATGTACTGTACTGTACTGCATCATTAAGAAGATGTGGCGTGTGTCGATGGTGGGAATGCAGCATCCTATGACATCACGCGCTGGGGCTGGCAGAGATCCATGTAATGTCTCTGACAGCTTGTGTGATTGGAGTGCGGCTGGCAGGCATTGCAAAGTGCAGATCAATACGCGGCAAATTTCCCATTAAAGAAAGATTACCTGGACCTTGCTCTCAAATAGCCAGTGGCTGCGGCGCAGATAGACAGAGCGGGGAACGTTTTGCACACTCGAGCTTTCCGATGTTACGTCTTGTACATAGCTTTAGGTCAGTACAGCAGGCAATCAATCTCCCATACTGCAGGCCGCATAACAAAGAACACGCCACTTAATGTAAGACCTGCGAATTGGGAAACAGCTGTAATATTTGAACCGACTGCACATGTGTTTTTGCATCCCATTTTGCATACGTGTGTGTGTGTGTTTTCCACGGATCACCTAAGTATAATCACCGCATGGTAGTTATGTCCCAAATGACAAGCATCCCAAAATCCTTTGATTGTTCATCATCATCCGTTCTTTAATCAAACACAACTCCATGGGCCACTGAGCAGGAGTTGAGGAACTGCTGTCAATTGGTGGAGGACTGTAAGGGACGATTAAGAGAGAAAGACTGCTGGGAGGTGCAAAGGGGAGGGAGGGAGACACAACAGGCAAAAATCAACACAGTGCCTGCAGAACAATCAATCAAATCTGTCAAGCCTTTTTCCCAGCCTGTGTAATTTATTGGAATTGTACTTAGGAAATGGGTACACCCTGTAACGTGTAGCTAAGATCACTCTCTCTAACACCTCACAGCACTTAATATTGAAGCCAATCTTGGACCTGCGTCCTGTGATCTGTGACTCTGCCCTTTGTTGTTGCTGCTGTGTTTTACTGTCAAATATTTTTCGACCTCGCTTGGCTTGTAGGAAAGATTTGTACTACTTTTGAAACATTGTACTTGGTAGTTTTTTTTCTTCTTTTTTTTTTTGAAGTAGCCTTAAGGCTCTAAGGTTATTAGGGTCAAATATATAACTGTTAACTTTGTTCTATATAAAATATAATATATAGTCATGCAGTAATAGCCTTGCATAGTGTTTTAATATTAGAAATTGTGCTTGCTTATGTCATTGTGTGCATGTGTGTCCTAGAGTTTAACTACAAGTCAGAGACATGTACAAAACTATGGACCACTCACACACACACACACACACACATATTCACACACCCTCAGTCACACACGCGCAGAAGCTCCAGCAGACCTCTAAATCACGTTTTCTAATTCCCTGAGCCACATCTCAATCATTTTCCCTGCTAATTTGAGAGTCACCCTCATTTCTTTTTAAACGATTCATTTTCAGCACATTTGTACAGTAAATGGCCCCGATGTGTTCTACAATTTAGTCAATTACTGTTCCAGCCACCCAGGCTCCGGGGAGCCTGAACACACATGGCCTAGAGCTACCATCTCAATAATTGTTTCAGGAAAGTTGGGAACGGATCGCTAACGTTGTGTTCTACTTATTGAAATGTCAACTGGAGCCAGGACTTCACACATTCCCATTCTTCTGAACACTTTTGTGATCCATTAGACATGTATGGAATTCTTTGCCTCACCAGATGTGATCAGAGATCACTTTTTTTGGTGGTGTACTTGTGAGCAGCAGTACATTTATTTTCACTTCGAATGAAAAGCCTGTTGGTGCTAACAAGGGTTTGAGTAAAATGCCAATTCACACACATCCTGTAGAATTATATAATCAATATTGAAATGTAGAAATTTAATTACAAATCAGACTGGAGCAGAAAACTGTTATTTTTGTAGTGTTATGTCATAGCCCTCTGTTTCATAATGCTGTATAATAACTCCCCGCCTTAGCTTGCTGTCTCTTTTGTTCAGGCCAAGACAATGACATACATCTATATATACATAATTCCTGCATAGATTTGTACTTCTTTCTTGTTACCTATGGGTCCTAATGTTCCCTAAATGTAATTCTACTGGAGGGTTGTACAATTGTAGAACTTCTCCCGAGGTCCTCTTTAATTACAAATTAATTAAATCAGAATCAATTAAAAAATTAGATCCCCTTAAATGAGGTCTTAATGGGTGTTAATGAGGGGGAGAATGTGTAACTGGACCAAACAATATGACCCAGAGACCCCAATTAACTAGCTCATTTTTTCCCATCTATCTTTTGCTTGGCCAATCTCCACTGGAGTGAAATTCAGTTGTTACACAGCAGGTCTAAAATCACAGTACTCTTCTAAAAAAAGTACCAACACAGCATTGGAAGATTAAGGCTCGACTGGTTATGGTTACATTAAAACTAAAAGAACAAATGTCACTGCTACTATTTATAGCTCTAGTGTCAAGCATAAATGCAAATGTTGCCTCCTAATTGCCTGTGGAGCACGTTGCAGGAATGATTGTACTCTTTTGTTTGCAGCCAAGCATGCATGCATTAGCTGAAATGCAAGCTCTTTCTGTTAGCGCTCACTATGTTAATCCAGGCCTATTATTCATGCAGCTTTATTAGTTGGCCCAGGATGATGTGGCATTAGGCGGTCAGTCTATCAGTATGTATTAAGCTGTCTCAACGAGGTGATGGAGAAGGAGACGAAAGACCTGGTCAGCCCCAGTGTGACGACAGGCCCAGGCCTATTAACTCCAATTGACTGTGACACACATGTGGCCTTCTAAATGACTGGTTCCTTATTGATTTCTCTCTCCTGTTCCTCTTCACTTCCCCTCCATGAGCTGCCTAGGCAACAGTTCTTTATCCAGACTGATTTATGACACATGTGATACTTTAAGCCAGAATATGCTCCTTCTTTACCAAACCCTGACAGTATCAATACTGTACAGAGCCTCACTGGCATATTATTTCACGTTTGTTTGGAGAATGAATTGAATGGTTGAGAGGGGCAGTTGCTGTTTCTTGCTGCACTCTCTCCTGCATCTGTTGCCAAAATGAAGTCTGACAGCCGATATTGACTTCATATCACCCCCAGTCAGTCGGAGACAGAAAGATTGTGCTCTGCTAAAATCAGCTATCGATAGACAGCCAAATAACTTCCCACTCTCATGCAAACCAACGAGTTTTATCGATATGCACTATGAGCCGAAGGTATGGAAGCAAGCAAATGGTTTGCCAATTTGCCAACCAATACATGTTACAATATATTTGTATTGATGTCTGTGTCAAACAACATAATATGTATTCTAATGCAGTGTTTTACATATTCACACATTGTTGATTTAATACACACTCCACCAGGAATATCTGATCAGTTGGATTGCTTATGGAAAGTAAACAGAGAATCAAATTTACCTTATTGTAAAGTCACTGAAACATCATATCTATAGTCTATTAAAAAAATTGTCAGAATAACTGGTACAGAAAAGCCTATGCAAAATACATACCGGCTTTGATGGCTTTATAATGGTATGAGGTTTGTTTAGTCTGCATTCCATGGGACCCCTGGTACGTCTACAGACGTCTCTGACAGGTGAACGCTATGTGTGTTTCCTTTCTAACACCCGTTCATGTCCTTCATGTGTTCTAATGGGTTTGGTCTTTCCCAACAGGACAATGTGCTACCTCACACGACTAAAGACACCAAATTATAGCTAGAGGAACACTCATGTGAGTTTGGTTTTGCCATTTACACCCAATCTCAATGTTATGAATCACATCTGGGATGCCATACAATGTGCTGTGGAACACAGAAATCCTACACCTCAGAATTGTGGTCTGTTCTGCAGGAAGTATGGTGTTCATTTCCTGCATGATATTTCAACAAGATTGTGAAGTCCAGTTTTTCTGGCACTTCAGTTTATATTATAATATTGTGTATTTTTTTAAGTAAAACCAAAACACTGGCATATTTGGAGATGATGTTGATAGATATTGAGAGCCAGTCATATAGAAGGTTTGTGTGTGGGTGGGGTGTTATGTGGGTGGGTTGTTAGATGAACAATACACTCTTTCACTATTTTTTGTTCTTACTCACTGGATGCTCACTCTGCTGAAGCTAAATGGAATTGCTTCTGTGTTTCCATCTCTGCAGTGCTGTGATTCTGTCTAAAAGTTAACAGTAGCAAAATAGTTATAATTACATTTTATTTCTTCTCCCTGGGCACCACGGTTTTTATACAGTGACCTTCACGCTGTCACAAGCTTCTGCTGACCGTGCCTCTGCCTCTCCCAAGAGCTGATTAAGAGTTTATTTGCACTATGAGTTTTGCTTAAGCATACAAAAATTCCAAGTGATTCACGAATGTGTTTGTGCATCTTTTTACATTTTTACCATGACATGTGCTAGATGATTTATTTTCCTTTCTTTTTTAATATATAGGTGGGTCAGGCAAATCTCAGGAGGTGTAACGTATAGTCTGTTCTTCCATCCTGTTCATGTTTCTATGTGCTTTTGCGAAATTGAACCACAAATATTGTATTGATCTCTTTCTTTGTTCCACTGAACTTGAGATGACCCTCTGCTGGTGTTCGTACATACACACCACTGTTTCTGTGTGTATTTCCTCCCCCCGCGTCAGTCTTTTGGTCTATTATTGTAGCAGTGAATCAGAAGTATTTATCGTTTCTGATGTTGAGCCAGTAGAATGCATATTGATTTTGAGATCGAGAGCTAGACTTGTTTGCCCGTGAATACATCTGTAGAATGTAAGCTGTACTTTTTTATCAACAAGATCCACTGTCCACATTTCCTTAAACCTCCTGCTTACATTTAAGAGCCTGCAGATCCAAGCTTTCAAAGGTGCTTCATGTTGATTGCTATTATTGATTACTAGAATGCAGAATATCAGAACATCCCAACATATATTAATGATAAACAACCTTGTTAGGTTTTTAAAAAAAAACTCAGGGCTTTGGTTATGGCTAATGACCATTCATTTTATACTTAGGCCGTATCTTCTTTTTTTTCCAGCTAACCTTTTAATGGTTTATAGGCGGAATATCTCTTAATTCTTGTTTTTATGACAGTATAATTGGAGCTGAGCAAAAGCACCTGACTACTCTGTGCTCCGGCACGCTGCAAAAAGTCAATACTGCAAGCCAAACAACTTCGCACCCAATTGAACCGTGCAGAAAATCCATAGGAGCTCCATCTCTCTCTTTATGGCAGTGAGGGATAAGCACCTCTCATTTACAGAGCCTCTCTAAATTTGATGCTCACAAACAAGCCCTCCTTCTCATCCTTATGGAGATGAAATTGGTTAAGTTGCAGTATCCCAAATGGAAAGTGGACTATAGAAAAAAAGGATCAGGAGGAAATATGGGATTAATTTTCACAGGGCATTGGGTGGGTGGTTTATTTTAATTATGACTGGCATTCATGTTCCTTCTGTTCAGTGGGACCTGCATTTTACTGGACTCTTTCCTTGCATTTCACACACACAGCACACGGCTGTGTTAATGTTGTTTTTTAAATGATGCTTTCACACATAGATACGTCTGTTTAATCATCTCCTCTTGCTGTAATCAAAGCTTGACTAGTAAGACTAGCACGAAAGGTAAAGAGCTAACCAAAATCAGTGCTTGCTTTTTATATTTCCTTTCTCCTTATGATCTTTTGAGTGTGACTGAACATAGCAAACTCGCTATCCGGCTGGTGTATGACCACCACAAAGTGAGTTTTAATGGAGGCACCGAGCTGACCTGAGTGCCATAGGCTGAATTGATATCCGAGGCCAGCCTGTATCTTGCTGTGATGGTGAGCTGATCTCTGTCTCTCTCCACAGCCATCCAGATTTTGTGTGCGGTCTTTTAGAGAGGGCCATGAATAGTGCATGGCCAAGCTTTCATTACAGGCCAGACTGGAGTGTAAGTAAGAGACAGGAGGGAGCAGGACATGGGAGCACTGTAGCGCATGTCAGCTGAGCCAGGGGAGGAAAGAGCTGTCAGTCAAAGTGAACCTACTTACTTCCCATTCACTCGCCAAGGCTAGCACATGTATGCTGCACTGACCTTGGGTCAGGTTCTTTGTATGAAACAGATTCTGCTGGTGCTGCATCTTTTTGTATGCTTCTATTTAGCATGACCAAGGCAGGAATGAATATTCAACAAAATTGTTTCTGTGCTCTTTTTGCCCCCATCAAAGCAATTGCTCATGTACCTATGAGAGAAAAAAAAGCTGTTTGCTTAATACAACTCAGAATTGCATTAGAAATGGTGGTAAAATTGTGGCAAATATTTGGCAGCGCGATGTGATGACCTCACAAAAAATCTGAGCATGCCTCTGTGAATGTGCCACATAACACACAGCCTGAACCTTTTATTTGCTTAAAGCCTGTATCATTATGGCTCCGAAAACATCCTGTGCTAGCAGAAGTCTAATTACCTTTCTGCTAGTGTACAGGGAGCAGGATAATCACCATCAAATGCCAAGCACCATAAGGTACCTTATGCCACAAAATTAATATCTTCTTCCCTACTTAATTAAGAAATGAAAGTCTTGCTTAACAGGTATTGATTGAGGCTCAGAGGAGAAGTGAGCCATCAACACTAAGAGGAGCAAAGAGGCCCCATGGGTAGATGCTGGTAATGCAACAACCATTGTGGAGGGTGCAGGACGGACGAGAACACATTGTCTGTCCATGGGCAATTTTTTCTTCAAAAAATGTTAATTTTTTATTTTTGATGTTAAGCCAGTAAAATGGATATTGATTTTAAGATTGCGAGACTTGTTTACCAGTGAACACATCTGTAGTCTATGTAAGCTGTACTTTTTTTATCAACAAGATCCACTGGCCACCTTTCCACTAAACCTCATACGTACATTTAAAAGCCTGCAGATCCATGCTTACTATGGTGCTTCGTGTCGATTGCATGCATTGTCTATTTGGTGGCATTTTAAAAAACTAGACTCAACACGATTTGCATTTTTAAGCCTTGTAAATTCAAATCTCTAATGTACAGATGGACCATTAAACATCGGCATCAGCTGCCTGAGTCAGGTCCAAAGAGATATTAGCATTAATTAATGTTCTGAGACACTTTTAAAGTGCATAAGGAGGTAACCGGACACCATTGCATTAAGTATTGGTCTCACTGTCCTTATTTTTTGCTCTGGTGGAGACAATTACACTGTAACTGTAATGGCCCTGTGTATTACTGTGCAGACTATTGTTATATTTGGCGTTTTAGCTATGCTAATATTAGCATTCCTTTTAACATGACTGGAGTAACTTTAGCGCGTCAAAGATGGCACATGACAACATCACTCCCCCAACTCTTAACTGTCAAGAGATTAAACAGGAAAAAGATCAGCATGGCCATTAAGCTGAAACTTCCTTGCATCACTTGTCTCTGTGTTCCTTTCTCAGTAACCTAACCTGAAAGAGTCAGTGTCATAATTAAATCATCAGGTCTTCTATTTTAATCAGGCTGAAACCCAAACCTCAACAGGCCCTTGTGTAATGCTATCAGTGAAGCTGCCCAGGTGCTGGCAGACAGATGAGGCTGCCCCGCTCTGAGAATGGGCAAATGTGACTCACATATAGACCCGAGTTGGCCTACCTAACACCCGACCAGCACTTATCGGAGCATCTCTGAAGCGTGACGCTTAGTTACTGCTGCGGCTGTTGTATTTACCGCCTGCTGTGTTTACTCAGACGTTAACACACTCGTGGATCCTTTGTTTTAGTCGGTTTACATCATTGTGGAATATCTTACGATGTCTATGATGAAATATGAAATAGTTATTTCGTTCATATAATACTGTAGGAGTACAGATGGCAGCAGCATAGAAGTGGCATCCATGTGGTGGCCTAGATTTCGAGTATTACTTGCTGTTAAGTTTCCACAGCTCTGAAAAATTCTTCATAGCAATACATGAAAAGTCTAGGTTGACACAGGAATATCAGAAGAAAATGTGTATTAGGTGAAGTATCCACTTGAGCGATGTCAGTGTCAAGAGGAGCCAGTAAGAGTGCAATAAAAAATGGAGTCTGCTCTGGAAGAGTGTAAGAGTACATGTGAGTGGCTCTAGTGGCTGCTGATGGTCACTGTGCCCCCAGTGAAGTGACTAACACACAGGCAGGTGGTGATGAATGTGGTGTGTTTGGCGGAGCAATTGTAATCTATCCCTAATTGGTAGATTGAACACACAAAGCTCATTCAGTAATTGAACCATTTAACCTCTGGCACAGAGTTCAGCAATCAGCAGAAGAACTGATTTAACCCTATAATGCCTCTTTAATCTGTCTTTCTTTCTTTTCTCTTTCTATCTCTCTTTCTCACTCTCTCTCTCACTGTTATTTAGTTATATTAATATCCATATTAAGTAAATTACTTGAAATTTAAATATGATTAATTGTTACAATAATAGACATAAACAAATAGTAAACTTTTTCCAGAGAGATTGTGTGTGTGTGTGTGTGTGTGTGTGTGTGTGTGTGTGAGAGAGAGAGAGAGAGAGAGAGAGAGAGAGAGAGTGTAGGTGGGTTTCTCTCCTTATTGTCCTCTACACTGGTACATGAGTCAAGTCATTTTAGTTTTTATTGTCATTTCAACCATATACAGTGTTGTACAGTACATAGTGAAACGAAACAACGTTTCTCCAGGACCA
>JAOVVF010000036.1:22943187-22970709 GCA_028565595.1 Duopalatinus emarginatus | reverse complement strand
AAACAACGTTTCTCCAGGACCAAGGTGCTACATAGAACAAAAAACAACACAATACAACGTAAAGTGCACGAGTGCTATGCATGTGCAATGGCGCAAGACCTATGGACCTATGGACGCCTGATCATCACACCCATATTTGGGCCTTCCCCAAACTGCTGCCACAAGGTTGAAAGCACACAGCATGTGTACCAGTGGACAGAATGAGGTCCAGGCAGACATGGTTTGGAATTGCCATTGGTGTGGAATAACTGGAGTCATCTGCACAGAGCCCTGACTTCAACCCTGCTGAACACCTTTAAGATCAAAACCAACATCACTAATAAGTGGAGGTTATTATATTAGCAAATCTACTAAACCTGGAATAGAGTGAAAAGGCAGATGTTAACGTGATGGTTAGGTGTCCATATACACGGTGTAGTGCAAATGCAGTGCTGTCCATCATTTCTCTTTAGAGGATTGGCAGTTTGTGTGTGATTGGCAGATTGGAGTGTGTGAGCTAGAAATGTCTCCCAATGTATTTTGCACAAATGTGTGAATAGTTGCACTTGGTTAGAACATGCAGATCTGTGTCAATTGCTATTGCACTGTACCTTTACATATATCTCCTTTAGTGTATTTTCACTTTAGGGACAGACAGAATTTATACTTTATTTTACTTTAAAACTCACTGTAACATCACATTCTGTTTATGTGTAATATTTCTTTGGATTTACAGATGTTTACATCAACAGCTGCTGTTATTTCCTCAGTAGTAGGCTCCGAGAGGACATAAGGTTGAAACTGGATGGCCCTGTTTAGTGTCAGCTGAATTATTAAGCAGGTTGGTGTGTCTTACAAAGTCTGCCTTGGTGCCTGTGCAAGAGAAGGCAACTGGGGGTCAACTTCCTCAACAACCAGCAAACAAGGCGCAACCTAATACCTGTGGCTTAAAGCGACCTCTTTAAATCTAACACAGATATCATCTGACATCCTCCTGTGTTCTGCTTAATTAAACAGTTTATAAAATTGCAACAGTTTAATATTCAGTCAATAAAACAAGGTTGAAGAGATGTGCTACATAAGTAACATTAAAACCAGTCGCAGATATTTACAAAAATGTTTGCCAGGGTTATTAGGCATTGAGGCCATAAAGAGTGGCAGTCTTCTGTCTCTTATAGCTGTAGTACGAGCTGATATGGCGTTCTGCTGTTTTTGCATTTGTGAATCTATTTTTCTTTGATAGATTATATTTGCCAGTGCTGCTAGGCTTTGAAGTGGGAGAAAAGTCGATGCAAGCTGAGCACTCACTCTCTTGAAAGTGCTCCATAAATCCACCGGCATCCATCCATTCACACCCCTGGGCTGGCGCACATCTCTGTAAAGAGCTATTAGATGTTCTGTTGGTCAGTGAGTGTGTGTAAAAAGCTCCATGGGTGGATGCTGCCTGCTTTTAATGAGTGGGGGACCGGGGGGAATGCGAGTAGTTAACACTGAGAGATGCTGAGATCATTTAGTCCCCCGTGGCTCCTGACACTGACTTAATAGTCGCCCATTTTCGGAGATGCATCTAAACTGCCTCTGTGGAGCCTTTCTGCACTTTGTCAGGGCAGGAGTGCTGTGGTGTACAGATGGTCTGTTTGTGATACTTTTGCCATTCTTTGCCAATGTCGGTTAATACTGATGATAACTTTAGCATGCAGATAGTTGTTATTGTATGCTAATCTACAGGCAGTGTGACTCACTGTACACAGACTAGCGCTTTAACCTGAATGCAAAACCTCTTCATCAGCAAATCAGTGCACGTCGGCTGAATGCATTTACAGTATGCAGCACCATGTTTCCAAGTCATTCTTTCCCTCTACAGAGACTTACCTCTCTATTCATCGCTCAAGCTTCTTGGGTCCCATCAGTCCTGCAGTCATTAAGACCTTCGTACCACCATCGCGCTCCTTGTCCCTCACAGCCGCCCGCCAATTGTTTTCCAACACAAAACTGCCCATGTTGTAATTACCATTCACACAAACAAGAGAGCGGCTTCATTGCTATGCCGGCAGCGGCTGGGCAAGGATGGGGCAAGTGCACAATAGCAAGGGTGTACAGGGGGCTGTTTGCGTAGGGAGGAGTGGGCCACCAGAGCCGCCCATTATTCACCACACGCACCAACTTTAATTAATTTTCATCGCCCCCTTTTCAGAGCACTATAGTGATGCTGACCCCGTGCTTCCCGGTTTGAATGGAGCCATCTCCTCATCACTGGCTGTCAGTAGGTCAGCAGGGCTTGCATTTCAACAGAGCGGGCCCTGGAGAGTAGGCTTATTGTCTTTCCTCAGCATGGGTGTGTAAATGGTCCTGTGTGCGCGTGTGGCGTGTGCACACAGGTGCTCTTACACACAGGTACGTGATACTTACTCAAAGGGTTAGTGACAAGCTACATTTTAAAATAGTGCTTTAATACGGCCGCAATGTTCGCCTGATTACAAGTATTGATTTTCCATATGTTAAGGTAAAAGCTTAACATATGGACGCTTGGCGATATGCCCTGCGTCCCTCTTTTTTCCTGGCGTTTTTTAATGGTCTGGGAAATTATATACACAACAATGGTAGTTGATGGAGCCAGTAATGAAAATTTCCACCAGAACATTGAGTCTTGACTGTATATCTCTGATGCTCTTTTGATTGAACCCAGACTTCATGTTCACTCTGATTCTCTAGAAAGCATGTGGCTGCAGATACAGCTTGATCAGGGTTAATAAAATGTTGTCTTAAGCACAATGTAATATAGATTAAGCCACAGGATATAGAGACTGTCTTTGGTGTGTAAGCCTGACGTATGATGTTCTCCATGCCTTATTGCCGGGGGTTTGTTTCCCCAGTTCACATGCTGGGGCTTTGTGGAATTAAACAGAACATACACAATATTGGTGCCCATGAAGTGTCATATACTTGTGACAGCTTTGATAAGCTGTGCACTTGAATAAGGCTTCTAGCAGCCCCACTGAGGCTTGGGGAAGGAGTGATTAACTAATGGTGGCAGCACTTTGAGATGTGTGGTTGGGTAGAGAAGCACTGAAACCACTTCAAAGCTCACGCTTAGCTCAGACGATCCTCTGCTGGATTACCATTAGGAGATTAAACCACACATGGTGTCTGGGCTACCCTGGTCCCACACACCTGGACCCACATCACTATATTTCTGTTTTTCTCAACACTCTTCTTCATACTACAACACATACACTCCCAAATTCTTAGCATCAAATTACTTTTTTTCACATTACTGCTTATCCTACCTCAGTGGCCTATCACACCCTCACATCTATACTACCCAACACTAGGATGACATTCTGCTGCTTTACACTACATTATTCTTCCTTATAAAGAGACACATGACTAAAATTTGTCTAGTTACTTTCTTAACCAATGTCTGTAAGTAACTAACATGACTGAATGATGACATTGGTTACCATTTAATGCTTAAGCATTAATGATACCAGGAAAACTGGTACACCAGTCTAATTGTCTTGCTAAGTCCCCCATGGGGCATAGACTCCACCAACTTGCAGAAATATTCTGTAGGCAATGAACACCATACTTCCTGCAGAACGGTCCACAGTGCTAATGTAGTCTGAGGTGTAGGATTGCTGGTGACTTAGGTGGGAATATCAAAACCCCAAACTCCCCAATTCCTCTAACCACAATTTGCTGTCCCTAGACTTGCATGGCAGTGCATTGTCCTGTTGGAAGAGGCCAAACCCATGAGAATGAATGCAGGACAGGAACAGCTGTAACTCATCAGAAATGAGGCACTCATAGTGATCACCTGTAAGGTTTGTAGACGTACCAAGGGTCCCATGGAATGACTCGCTAATCAGACCAGAGAGGGTAAATAAAATGAAATTCATGGCATTCTTTTTCTGTCTTAATAGCCTAAACACTGTTGCTAATTTCTGGTCTAGTGAGCTGCTAATTGACATAAATGCATGTGAATGAATAAACCAAAGCAGAAAATGTGCTACACTGGATCATGTTTAGCAAATTAGAGTCATTGAACTATAGGGTATTCGTATTATCTGCTCTTGTACAGGTTTTTAGTCCACCAAAATACATTGCTGGGTCTATATTAGGTCAGTGTTCTACCAGTTTCACAAAAGTTTGCCATTTTTCCATAGTTATTTTCAGTGGTTTGCTAGCATCCCAAAGCGACTGAACGCCTTAGTTGTCTGTTCAGTTCAAGTCGTGCAAATGAGTTTAAATTGTAGTGGGTGGCATGGTGATGCCGCAGGAAGTGTGTGTGTGTGTGTCACACAGCTCCAGGGATCTGGAGTTGTGGGTTCAAAAAGGAGTTTGGTGTATTCTTTCCAAAACGTTGGTTTTCCCAGGGTGCTCCGGTTTCCTTCCACCTCTCAAAAAACACACATGGTAGACGAATTGGATATTCTAAATTGCTCCTAGTTATAAGTGGGTGAGTGAATGTGTGTGTGGTATTCTATGATGGATTGGTGCCCTGTCCAGGGGGTGTTCCTGCCTTGCGTCCAGCGATTCCAGGTGGCTTCTCGACAAACCGCAACCCTGACTGAATAAGCCAATAAGAAAATGACTGACTGTTTTCCACGAAATATACATCGCGATTGGTCTCAGGGGAATTAATTTGGCTTTTAATTTGGGGAATCAGTTCATTACAGTTGACTTTATACTGTTCGATTTCTAAGTGTTTGTGTATACTAAGCCTACTTAACTAAAGTATTATGCTATGTGTCAGGTCACAACACAACACTTTATCATAACACTTTAACACAGGCCATTACCTCAAAACAAAGTTTGATCAGGGGGAATGTTTTTACATGAGTGCAATAAAATGATTGAATAAATAAGACGTATTCCTCCTCCCTTGTCTAAGTGTATAAACAATGTTTGTAGACTAGCTTCCATTACCACCTCCTCTCCTGAGGCCTATGGCTGCTGGATGTGGTAAAGTAGCACTGTAGCCTAAAGGCACATGATGAGCAGACGCTCCTCGTCCTGTCATCGTCAGGCTGATGGAACTGAGGCCTGTGTGACTGACTATTCCCAGATGAAGTGTGTATGTGTATGTGTGTGTCGCCCCCGGCATGTCTGAGTGCTGTCACTCCCTGCTTCCCGGCATCTATTAATGCTGCCATTATCATGCTAATCTACATTGTATGATTACATAAAGTAATTTATGCACAGTTTTATTGCGTGACTGCACAGAGACAGGCTTCGCTGCTGATAAGCATGTAGTGAAGAGACTCTCCATGTCCAGGTCTCTTCATCCTGTCTCTCTTGTCCCGTACGGAGCTCTTCATCTCTTTATCAACTGCCACACCTACTCACCAAATATTGTTTAGCCGTGACATAATGGGTCATTCATTATGCTATTGTTTTATTGCAGCAGGAAATTGTTCTGTATGTGTGCTTGTGATCTGTCACTGTTATGTTTTTGATACGTTGATACAATGTTTTTGATACATTATTCCTCTGTGACTTTGTGTGCAGTTGAAGTTTACACACTGTAGTAGATAAAGAGGTGTATTTGGAAAAGAAGGAAATATTATTGGTGACAAAACTATAGATCTGGTGGGGTGATCGAGCGATTTTTGTAGGCTTAATACGATAACATTAGGAACAATATCAAAGACAGGACGTATGCTGTCGACCTTCTTTTTGTCTTTGCTGCTGTGTCAGAGAGAGAGAAGGGCTAGGACTTGAATTTTCTTTTTCTCATTTAGTCACAGCCACTGATCTGATTGGAAATGCAGAGGGCTGTTAAATTAAAACTGTATTACACTTATTAACATTTTAACTACTAACCCCACCCTCCTCTGATGGCACACAAGGACACGCTTGACACTGGCATGTTGCGGAGACAGTATGCAAGCCCATGGCCTGGGCAAGTATCGGCAAGTGACACATTTGGTCAGGGGGGATGTTTTATTGCTGAACACACTTGATGCGTTTCCTATGCAAAAGGCCTCCCCATCCCTTCCTGAAACATGCCGTGAAGTTCTTCGCCACATTTCCCGGCTCCACTGAAACACTAGTTGTTAATGGAATCCTATTTGTGCTTCTATTGGAGGGGCTAATGGTGTCCCTTTGAGGGGAACGCTCCAAATTAAATAGCACAGATTCGCATCTGTCAGACAAAAACCAGGAGGCTCTTTGTAATCAATGACCCAGGCCAGGAGAGGCTCCGTGGGGGACCTCTTGTTCATGATGGCATCGAACGCGAGGACACACCGGGGACAATGGAATCTCCCTCAGCATGATCCAGCCTCGTGCAGGACTATCTTCCTGAGGGAAGGAGGTGGGGGGGCAAATGGGGTTAATGTACATTTATAAAACAGGGGCGTAAAATACTTAAGCCAGGGTCTGATTTATAATACCACAATATGACCGAACAGTAAGGGGAAATCTCTCCTTTTTTTCCTTGCCATTCTGTGCAAATATTGCCGGCGGTGTTGTGTTAAAGTGTTGAACCCCATTAATTTTATCACCCCCACTATCCTCTCCCTCTTTCCCTCTCTACATCTTTGAATTTTGTTTGGGGGAGAGAAGAGAGGAGAGAGAGGGTAGCGGCCTCCTGCTGCTGTGGAGATTTTCTCCTCGTTGTTAATTTTCCTCGCTCCATATGGCGCCACAGACTCCTTACCTGCAGGCTGTAGCAGGCTGGCGGCAGGAGGCGGGTGGAGAGAAGAGGAGCAGAGAGGAGAGGCAGGCAGGAACTCGAGCCCGAGCAAGCAGCCAACACACATCCTCAGGCCCAGGCTGTCATTTACACAGCCCTATGCATCTGTGTGGGTGTGTGTGTGGCAACCAGCCTTCCTGCCCTCCATGCAAACATAACCATCCACAAACATATCTGACACTATTCAGAATCACCCTGACACCTGTAATAGAGTAACATGACTGGGGAAGAAGCATGTTGTCACAGTCAGGAGATTCTGCTCCCCAGCTTTCGCCATTTTGCCAGGTCAGACTGGTGTAACCACATTATGCCCATGCGTGTATGTGTGTGCAAACTTTGCCCTGTGGCAGAACAGTGGCCACATAACGAAGAGGTGAGCAGCATTCCTTTGTTGATGAAGGAAAGAGAATGGATGGGATGGTTTCATCTTGGCTTGTCATTGATTAGAGAAGGCTCTTTAATTCCCTCTCACCCCATGGTGGGATTCATTTGCATGTTCTGGCAGGAGGTAATGGAGTTTTGTTTTACGATTCGCTCTGAAAATCCTTGAAGACATAAGACATGATCTGATGCATATGCAGCCGCCAGCGAATTGCCTTCTGATTGATTGTTCCTTTCTTCGTGTTGCCTTTTTTCTTCCTTCTTCTTTCTCACTGTATTTTTTTTTAGAGTAGCGTGTAGCGTGTTCGACATGGTGTGATATGACTTTATGAATATAGATGAGATGAGTTATCTGTCGTGCTTTTCCTATATACATATACCAATATTGTTCAGATGGAGTATGTCGTGCACAAACATAGAGAACTGTTTAGAAAGAGAAAGATACCTTTTACATAAACTAGATATATATCACTGGGAGTTGCAAAGCTGAGAGAAAGTAGTCAAGCTGCTGCAACTCTAGCATGTTGCAGTCTGTTTTGGTAGCGCCTAAACTTTGTATCAGTCCTCAGTCTTATATAAACTTCTCTAGATGATACACAGATTATACTTAGATTGTCTGGTTAGGTCGTAAAACTTAGTAAAACATTCAATCTAGCAGATTCTGTTATTCATTATAAAGCATATTAGCTAGTATTAGAGAAAAGATGTCGTTAGAAGAGTGTAAATCCAAATTTGCCAGTGGCTCCTGTGAGTTCAAAGGGTTAATAGATCTTGAAATGGATACACTCTGCTCTCAAGGGTCGCAAAGTCTTTTTTTTTTTCTAAGAAGTCCTTCATCGTGTACATATGCTAATTATCCCTCTCAGGGTCCACTGCTTATAATTACTGTAATATCAAAACTGCCTTCCAGCACACTTAAAATGTAACATGACTTTGTAAATCTTGTTACAAAAGATTTACTTCAACACTTACACTGACAGAGTAAATGTTCAATTTTGTTCCTAGTTAAGGATAGTGACTGGTCCATGACTGGACCCTGTGACTGGATTCTTGTGTGTGTGTGATTGCCAGAGGCTGGGGTTTTCTAAAAAAGGGGCCTGGAAAGTAGTGGCTCTAAAAATTTGTCTGCCATTGGGAGAGGCTGTGTCTGGGGTCACGACTAAAGCTGGGCGCCGCAGGCAGCTGGCCGGCGCATAATTCCTGCGCAGACGAGAGGAGCTCTAACCTCTGCGCTAATGGAGCCCACTCAGTCGGATTTCATTTCACCCACAGGATTGTCATTTTGATAACAACGAGGAAGAGTGTAGAGCGAGACACAGGCCTCCCCTCTTTCTAGCTGTCTTTCTCTCCAGGCTTATCTCCATGGAGACCAGTGCTGAAAGCCCCATGGTTTATTTTTGACATAAGTTTGCAAATTTGGACACCCAGAAGTACAGTCGTTCCTTGAGGTGGTTTAACTTCAGCTCCACATTTAAGATGATATATGCTTTATTTTACAATTCTCACCCCATTTACATCATTACATATGCATGTGTATGTGTGTGCATAGGGAATGGAGGGGGTGCATATTCATAACTTTTTTTACATGCTGCAAAACTGAATTTCCAGAAAGTTTAAATGGGCTCCTAGGCTATGACTGATGTGGAAAATGATGCGATCAGGAGGAAATACACACTTTTCCTGATTACTTCCCAACCCTATTGAGGAAGCTTAGATGATAAATATGCAAATTAACACCCATTGGGAAGCATGCCATTTGAATTTTAACATGCAAGAGTATTGTAATGTGATAAGTAATCAGATTGGCAAAATGTGCTAAATGCAACTTTGAATTCCCCGTGAGATAAATAAGCACGCAAACTGTGTGGAGGGGTTTATTGCCGCTTTTAATGACAGTTCGTATTAACTAGAACGAATGGATAATTCACCTAGCAAACACACGTTAATATCATTTTCCCATTTCCTCCTGCGTGCGCTTGGCAATTATAGTTATTTTTGCAATGCAGGACGAATTCATTATCCATGTCGACTGATAATTCATTCGCTAGCAGCTGAATGGATGTTGTGTCAGGTGGGGGGTCTCTAGGTATTAACAGAGAGACGGGAAATAGCGAAGCCTTATTTAATTGAGAGGACAAATCAATAATGGCATTGTAGCTTTGTCAGAAAGATCCTGCAAAATGAGCAGATAATGATGTGCAGGATAACCGGAGGGAGGGAAAAGTTGCCGGAAGTCTCATTCTGTGTTGTGCACATTGAAACCAAATACAGCTTAAGAGACTAGCAGAACTGTTGTAAAAGTTCAAAGAAGTTGAGTCTGGATTGGAGATACACACTTTCCATCCAGGAGCTCTGCAGACCAGCACAGTTTGGTGGGTTTTGTGTTGTTGTTGTTGTTGTTGTTGTTGTTATTGTTGTTGTTTTTCAACAATCTCAGAAGCACTTTATTTAGATTTCAGAATCCAAGTCAGTTCAAGAATTCTAAGTCAAATTTTTTATTGTCATATGCACGGCTAGAAACAAGTTAATAATAATAATAATAATAATAATAATAATAATAATAATAATAATAACAATAATAACAATAACAATAACAATAACAACAATAATAATAATAATAATGCATCTTAGATCACTGACATCACTAAACAACGTGGACTCCAGTATTGCAGAACTACCGGTAGGAATCCTTCTCTAGAGCTAGCTCATTTACTCAAGTGAAAGAATTTTAAGAAATTAAACCAAGGATCAGTCATATCAGATCTTTTTCCAGCTTTAATGTAAGATGGCAACTAACAAAATTCAAGTGATAAATAGGAATGTGGGTTTTTTTAAATAAAAACAAATATTTTACATTAATGTGGTTGCACAGATGTGCACCTCCTTTTTCTAATGGCACATGTGACTATGCTCTGACTTAGTCAATCACAGTCAAACTCATTCAGAACTAATGATCATGTTTTCAATCATTCATTCATTATTTAATTAATTATTTATCCTACTACTTGAGGGGTGGGTGACTGCTGGGGCCTTTTTCAGTGCTCATTGGGCAGACATACAACCAAAGACAGACTGACACACACACACACACACACACACACACACACATACACACACACACACACACACACACACACACAGGGTGTGATTAGTATCTCCAATTCACCTGATGCAGGACTGTGGGAGAACACCCACACAGACACAGGGAGAACAAACTCGACACAGAAAGGGGGCTTGAGCCAGGCCTTTCTTGCTGTGAGGCAACAGCACTACCCACTGTGCCACTATGATGCCCCGTGAGCATCTATCTGTCATCGGTCAAATGAGTCGGATTAATTCTGAATAAGAATCAACTGTTTCCAATGGCTTCTTGGCATCTTCTTGGTTTCATCTAAGTCTAGTGATTACAAAGCTGTATAGGTTTTCATTGTCCCAAAACATTAGATATAGCATGAAACACTGGGCAGCCATCATTAACAGGCAGAGAGCATAGGGCACCACAGTGACCAACACAGTTACCAACAAAAGGACATCAGTCCAAAATCTGTCGAAAAGACAAGATAAAAACCTGAATCAGAGAGTTTGTCAGGAGACCAACAATCAGAAGTCCTTTAAAAAACAAACAAAAAAACTAACCAAAAAAAAAAACCAAATCCTTAGCCATAATTCTAAAGATAATTTGTGTAAAACAAGATTATCACCCAAAGATGAACCATGCTGGTGGTTGCTTCATGTTATGGGCTGCTTCTATTCATCTGGGACTGGGGCTTAATACTTAATACAGATATAGAGAGAATCCTGGATACATCTAAATACCAATCCATTTTGGTCCAAAACCTTAGATATACAGCTGAGAATAATATAAAAAAGTTACTGAATGTCTTCAGCAGAGTAAAAGTAGAAGTAAAAGATCCACATTTTTGGAATGGCCCAGTTAAAAGACTATTGGAAACTTTGAGGAGGGCTGTGCACAGGAGATCCCCTAGCAATTTGGTAGATCTGGAGCATTTTAACCAATTCTTAACCAAAAGGTACGAAGTGCTTTAAAGTGGTGTGCACCCTTGTTTAACAATATTAAATCTGCTATATTATCTTCTTTTTATTTGTTTTACACTTTTTGTCAGTGGATTCAGTTGATTAAACACATCTGCTTAAGACCTCTACCTTTGAAGGTGAGATACAGATACACCATAGTCTACTTTTTGTTGCAGTATTGTGTAAATGTCAGATGTAGAGTCAGTGTTTTATAAAATGACATGCTAAAAGTCATGGGACAGGAACTAGTATCATGTATGACCTCCTCAAACCCGGCAAAGTGCCACAACTCAATGTGGTATCTATTCCACAAGTGGACAAAGTCATCTGGAGGGATGTTCAGCCATGCCATCTGCATATCCACAGTTCTCCACCACATCCTATAAATGTTCGATTGGGCTCGGACGAATGTGCAGGCTACACCATCATTAGAACTCTCCAGAATGCTCCTTGAACAAATTCTGTACAACTTAGCTTCAATGGCATGATGCATTATTCTGCTGTAGTATTCTGTAGTCACCACCAGCCTATACAGTGCCTTATTGACAACTGGGGTCCATGGCTTCATGGAGTCTGTGCTACACACAAACCCTACCATTAGGCCATGATTCATTGGACCTTTCCTGATGTTGCCAGTCCTCTAAGGTCCAGTTAGCCACCTCAAGCGCTGTGGCGCTGCCTGGTGTTGTAGTATTAACAGAGGCACTCTGGTGGGTCTTCTGTTCCCATATCCCATAGAAGCCAAGCAATGCTGCACTGGCCTGTGGGATATGTATGTGGGGCCTTCTGCATTTAATATGCAAGTGTTTTCTACCAAAGTACAATACCTCCTAATACAGGTGTGTTCTCAAGCCAAAAAAAGCCTTGAACCCCTTCATAATCAATTTGCTCACTGCTATCCTCCAACTTTTGGCAGGTCAGTATAAAATACTAATATGTTTGTAAAAGATAGAGGAAGATTTTTGAAAGTTAAAGTAACCCATCATACAACTACTCAAGTAGCAGTATAATATATATTTAAGTATCAAATATACTGAAGTGTGGCAAGATCTTTAAATAAACATCTGCTTACTAATAACGTGATAGTGTGACAAAATATACCCACAAAGGTGTACCCATATATGTAGGATATACTGTATAATGTTATGGTTTTAGAAAAATTTTTTTGAGAGACTGACAACTAAACTGTACAACTCCTGACAAAACGATCTAGTCTTCCAGGTGAATATATGAGTAATTCATAATAATAATAATTACCTTGACAATTTACAATATCTTCTTATTCTTCCTTCTGGTTGTAATGAGGAGAGTATAATCACATCATAACCTGATAACATGATGTTATATGTATACAGTATGTTGGAAATGCAGTTTTAAGAAATTAAGTAAGTCATAGAGCAGCGGTGATATATAAGTTTTCATTTTGCTAATTTGCTAATTGTTTGTTCATAAATTGGGCTGAATTGGAATTGAAGTACAATTGAGTTTAGTAGCAAACTGCTTTGAATACATTCATTAGACCATTTGCTTTAGAACCAGCACATAGAAAGCACGAAGTGACAGTTAATGTTGAGAGAAGAATTCACACTTGACTAAAATCAAAATATTTCCAAACACATTTCTGCTTTATTATCATACACGACCATATAAAAGTGATTATAATCCAGAATTACACTTTTAATCATTATTTTTATGACTGATTTGTGACTCCATATTGTAATGAAATTCTGAATACTATTTGTTCACTTATTTCGACAAAATAAATTCAAATTAGGGACATGGCAAAAAATGAAAAGCCGTGTGTGGGTTTGTGTAGATGTTGAGTAAATGATACCAATTTTTCTGTATTTTGTATTTAATATATTTTGTTGCTTCTCAGTGCCATTTTGTCATGCCTGAGGAAAAATGTCTTGGGGCTCATTGTGTATGTGTCACTTTGCCAAACAGCTCCATTCCAACTCAGAGTATGTAAATTATTGTTTGTTTGGGAATTAAGAAGAACGTTTAAATTGGAAAAAATGTGCTGTTTTCAAGGACGTTATCATTTTGTGTTCTGTTGATAATGAGAGGCTTCTCATCGATCATCGCCTCTGGGAAGTAAATGGATGAAGCTAAATCATAGTTTAAAGCAAAATATAAAACCTACACTTTGGCAAGCATCCAAATATGTTAATTCCTGTATATATGGTTTTTGACTTCAATTTAAATGGGAATTTAATTGAAAATGAGATTATTGCATGGAGCCTCTCTGGAGAAGAGTGGTATGGGGAAAGTGGTGATTTCCTCTGTAAAGAAAAGTCACAGCTCTGAGTACAAAATCAGAAAAAACAAAATGGATTGACTCGACATGTGTTCTTCCAACCTTGCATTTCTGCTCGGACCTGAAAGCTAGCAAAAGTGCACGGTTCTCCGCATTCCCTTTCCAAATCAAGCCGCGGTCTATTAACAGTGGTGTATTTTCATTATGGAAATGGTGTTAACACATGCCCACAGATTGCCACCAGCCATGCTGTAATTTCCTTCCAGTGATCATAATGTGTCCGAATGAGTCGTTTTGATTATGACATGCTAATTACATATTCGCCGTTTCCTCTCTTGCGCTTTATTCTGCTTTTCTGACTCACTCCATCCAGGGATCTTTAATGGTAATCTTTTATGAGTTGGAAGGAAAGGCGGAGAGGAAAGGGGGGAGAAAAAGAAAATATCACGGCTCCCTGTGTTCCTGACGGCAGTGTGAGGCCCACGCTTCAGCGGTTCCCTTTAAATTTCCCAAATTGCATTTCACAATGAAGAAATACCCAAGCCCTTAACTGCCTGTATTAGATTAGACACCATTAGATGTAATAGAACATTTCTACCCCTGTGATATTTTCATAAGAGTTTGATGCGTTTGATTAATCTGGGCACATTTTATTGCATTAATGTTTTTTTCCCTCACCGCACCACTGTAAAGACATCATATGTAGGCTAATGCTGTTTTCTCCCCCCTCTCCTCTCTCCCTTCAAATCTCTCTCTCTCTCTCTCTCTCTCTCTCTCTCTCTCTCCCCCTCTCGGTCTTGCTTTCTCTCCTTGTAGCCTGTTCAAGTCTGTGCAGTTATTGCAATGCATTGTTGATGAGGTGAGTCGCCGTCTTATGTGCTGTAGCTCCTAAAGTCATTGGTAATGGAGTGGAAAGCTTATATTTTGTTTCCTAATGAAGCACGGTGGAGGCGCAGGCTGCTGCTGCTCAGGCTTGCTCTGTAATACCAGACTGCCATGGTCCTCGCTCACAGCCTGGTCCAAGAACACCAGGCAGGACAAGCACGAGGGTGGGTATGGATGGGTAAAGTTGGCCATGCTAGCTCAGGCCTCTTAGGCAGCATATTGTCTACAGATTGACAGATTAACCCTAAGTAGGTAAGGTCTATTTACATTGACTGCGCAATTCCTATTAGACATGCTGGTTTTAGAAGCCGATGTTTGGCTTAGGTCATTGTGATACAGATACAGCAAAGGACATATAATATGAATAACTGTATTTTTAAGTCAGGCAGTGAAATGGGGAAGCAGAGGGAGACCTGGTATCTGAACATTATTATCAAATGTCCTGGGTGTCTGAGAGAAGAGTTATTCTGAGCCTTGCTTTCAGAGCAAGGTCATTTTTAAAACAACGCTTCTGACACTAAGTAGGTCACCTCTCTCTCTCTCTCTCTATCTCTCTCTCTCTCTCTCTCTCTCTCTCTCTCTCTCTCTGCCTTTTACTTTCACCCAAACTATCTGCCTACCACAGCTGATAATTAAACACACTCAATTATCGCAAATTTAATGGGATCTCAGAGCCAGTGTTGTATTTAAAAGGTAATGAATAATATTTTAATTGCTTACAGTCAGTAAGTGTGTGAGCCAAGTGTGGTTCTGTGTCTCCACGTGTAATTACTAAGCCAAGCTAATATGATCGGATAAAATGTGCATGCTCACTGCTACTGGAACCCTGAAAAGCTCCGTCTTTCACTTTTCCTCTTTGCACTGCGTATCTGCGTATTTTTTTTTTCTTCGTTTTCAATAACCAAAATATTGGGTTGTGTGTGTATGTGTGTGTTTGGGGGTAAGTGCAGAGTTAACATGCACTCTCATGACTAAAAGTGTCCTTTCACTTCTGGAGGTTTGTAATTAATAATTAAGCAACTGCAGTTGTAATGGCCTAACCTTGCTGAACTTTTCATTACTCACACAACTGAGGCATCACTCAAACTCCACCTCCTTCGTTCCTGGCCCGCTCCGCTCTCTCTCCCCTGCTGAGAACACCTATTTCAGCATCTATATTCAGCTGACCAGGGTTCTAATATGGTCCTAGACTCTCAGTTCCATAGAGAGCAGAAAGCTACAAAATCCCATTGAAAACCTTTCTTCAGTAATCCTGTTACCTCATACTTAACTCGCTGACTCTATAATAGAGCAACTGAGTGAGCAGATGTGAAGAAGAAAGAAGTTGTCACGGTTTGGGCTGTTTCTCTTTTATGGAAGAATGAGGAATTGAAAAATGTGCGTACTTTGTTGTTGTTGTTGTTGTTGCACTCCTCTGTGAATCTGACCCGATGTCAGTAGGCATAAACACACGTCCCTAACACATAAGAAGCTTATTTAATTTTCTCCCCTGTAATTACTGATCAGTCTCTTCTCTGTTCCACCTCTAATTGGGACATAATCATTACGTGTATAGTTACCAGTCACTGTGTGTGACCGCGGTGTGATGTTCTGTCTGCGGTATTTGGGAAAGATGAGCCTCAGTGTCCTCTGACAGAGCTTAGTTCTCGCTCTCTTTTCCTTTCCTTCTCTCTCCCTTTCTCTCTCTCTCTCACTTAAATATATACACACTTCCTACTTCAAAGGCTGCTGCTATTATGAATACATGCATGTCTGCTGGCCAGATTGCCTGGCTCAGTAGATGGAGGCTCACGCTAGGCTGACTAGCCTGCGGTGCTACACTTACGGAAAGGGGGGTAGGGGTGTTCAGATTCAGGGTAATGATACATTGCTCATCTGAATGGCCACTGCCTTCCCCTCATCAGAAAAAAAGAAGAGTCTGATTACAGCAAGTCACTCCTGAGTTAATTTAAATGGCCCAGTGCATTATGGCAGGTAGCAGCAATGAAGGCAAAGCAGCCAAAGGCTGTTTCTCTAAGTCTCAATTAAATTGTATGTGAGGCTTGATCGCTTGCACTTTTTGCCCTTGTTGTTTTTATTTTTTTAATTTTTTTTTTTGCTTTACAGAATTGCTTGCACATTGTAGTTGTTGTTGTTGTGAGCGAAGCTCCAAGGCTGTTTTTGTATGCATCACCAATGTGATTGCTGTCATGGGTGACTTCTTTTGTTATTTTGCTACAACATATTGAACTGTGTTTCAGACCGCCTTCCATCATACGACTCAGTCACCTGGATTAAAGGAATTTGTATAACTTATCAGCATGTGGCGCTACACCTGTGCTATTAGCATGCAGCACTTATTATGTCCAGTTCTCCTTCTAGACCCATCCACAAGCAAATCTTGGTGTATTGGTTTGGAATTGGTTACAGTAATTATTAGATGGTTTCAGTTGAAATTATGAAAAGAGTATTCTGTGTTTACTGTTGCACACAGACTCACCTGTCACTTTATTAGGAACACCTGCACAATTGGGCATTCAAGCAGTTAGCTGATCAGCCAATCATGGGGTAGCAGCACAATGCAAAACAAGTCAAGAGTTTCAGTTAAATTACACATCAAATATTACAATGAGGGAAAATGTGATCTTTTACTATCGCAGCGTTGTTGGTTTCAGACAGGCTGGTTTGAAGGTTTCAGAAACTGTGGATGTATTCAATTCAGTTCAATTCAGTTTTATTTGTATAGCACGTTTAACAATGGCCTCAAAGCAGCTTTACAGAAATCTAAAATCTGGATTTTATGTTTAGATAAATGAGCAAACCAAAGGCAACAGTGGCACAAAAAAAAAACCTCTGCAATGACACGAGAAAGAAACCTTTAGAGATACCAGACTCAAAAGGGAATCCATCCTCATTTGGATAACATGGATAGTGCAATAATAAACAATCCCTTGCTATATAGAAAAAAGTGGAAATTTCTAGCCAGGAAATTCATTATAGTTTTACCATAAAGTCTGCTTTTTTGTGAGTGGCAGTTCTGTGGACAGAAACAAAATAAGCAGTCTGGTAACAAATAACCCCTGTTTTTACCACCATGGAGTAACTTCTCATCAACATTCTTATATTGTAACATGTACCATGAAGTAAGTATATTTTCATATGATGGCCTTTTAAATGGAATGCACTAGGTAATGGGAAATGTAGTGCACCTACTATTAGGATCAACAAGCCCAGTAGGTAAAACAAGCAAGCTAAGCTAGCAGGCTTAGCAGTCCCAAGCAGCAGAACTTTGTACAACAAACATACATCACTTAAAATACCTTTATTCAGAAAGAAAGGCCTCTGTGCCTCCACTGGTCCTTGCCTCTCTCACCCTTACAACAATCCTGATTTATCATTTGCATCTCAAGTAGCAACTCATCTAGGCTCATTATGCTCAATTTCACAAACCATGGTTGATGACCTAATCACTTATGGAGGGGGTTACTGGTGGAGAATATTAAACCTATTTCATTAATATAACATGATTTTGTAGTGTTTAAATTCTGTTTCAATTTGTCTGACTTACCTTATTACTGTATAGCACACGATCAAGTACACATTGCACATGTCCTAGCAGGGACTACTGGACTTTTAAGGGGGCCCCTATTAGTTGTGGATCCATATAATTTTCACCACCTTTCTCCTCATTAGTAGTTCTGTTGTGTGGTATAAGAGTGAACCAGTATACTGTATGAATCTGTAAATAATGAACACTTGTCACAGTTCCTCAGTTTTCTTCACTAAGCCAGATGTAATCATGCTCTGTGTTGTACAAGGACAAAAAGAGTTTTGCTGACAAAAAAAATCTATAATGTAATTACTTACCTTAAAGTAACTTATAACACCAAAGTAATGAGTCATTTATAAATTCATGGTCAAGTGGATATAAAAAATGACACATCCCTGTGATGTAAAACATATTTACCAATATGAATCATATGAATGTGTATTGTTACACATTTAATGTGCTCTATAATATATACCATTTAAGTGAAAAACTAACCGATATCTTTTCTTTTTTTCTTTTTGATCTGATCTTTGATTTTATGACAGCATTCAGACTTTTTCTGGGTAGGAGTCTATCAGCATGGCACATCTTGACTTGGAAATCTTTGCTCACTCTTACTTGCAAAATTCCTCAAAATCTGTTAGTTTGCAAGGGTATCTCCTGTGCACAGTACTCTTCAGGTCACTCCTCAGATTTTCAATTATGTTTGGGTTTTGACTCTGGCCCAGCCATTCCAAAACTTTGATCTTCCTCTGGTGAAGCCATTCTTCTGTTGATGTGGTGGTATGCTTTGGGTTGTTGTTGTGCTGAAAGGTGAAATTCCTCTTCATCCTCAGTTTTTTGTAGCAGAGGCCTGGTGGTATTGTGCAAAAATTGACTGATATATGGAATAATTCTCTCTACCTTGACTAAAGCCTCAATTCTAGCTGACGAAAAACGGCCCCAAGGCATCATGCTTCCACCACCATGCTTCACTGTGGGTACGGTGTCCTTTTGGTGATGCACAATGTTGTTTTTGCCTTTTGGAATTATGTCCAAAACATTCAACCTTGGACTCATCAGACCATAACACATTTTCCCACATGCCTTTGGCAGACTTGATGTAGGTTTTTGTTAAATGTAGCCTGGCTTTGATATTTTCTTTGTAAGAAAAGGCAGCCCAGACATATAAAGAATACAGGAGATTTTTTCACATGTAGTACACAACCAATACTACATATCCAGACATTCTGGCAGGTCCTTTAATTTTCCTGTAAGCCTCCTGGACAAGTTTTATTCTTGTCTTTTCATCAATTTTAAGGGATGTCCAGTTTTTGGTAATGTTGCTGTTGTGCAATATTTTACCCACTTGTTAAAGACCTTCACTGTGTTCCATGGTACATCTATTGCCTTGGAAATCTTTTTATACTCTTCTGACTAATACTTTTCAACAATGACAACCCTTTGATGCTTTGTAAGCTCTTTAAGGATTATAGCTTTTGGTGTTAGATGAAACTGAGTACATTTCATGTAAAGCCTGTGAAAACAGCTGAACTGTATTTGGGGTTGATCAGAGTCACTTTAATTGATGGCAGGTGTGTACTATTTAACATAATTAGAATGTGACTGGATAATTCTGAACACAGCCACTTAACACCTCACACTTATACAAACACATTACGTATACATGTTTTTTTCTCTCTCTCTGAAAATCGCACAGATCATGGGTCGCACTGAAGGTGCAAATCTGACATAATTTAACTTGGTCTCGTTGTTTTTAGATGACAAATACCTGGCATTTTAACAGTGGTCTGTCGACTTTATATCCTCTGTCTTTTGAACGTATAGCCAATTTCCCTGGCCTGTTTGAAGTACATCTGAGGACATACCTTAAAAAAAATGTGTTAAAATATTTTGTGCCGGTCTCTTGTATTACTGTGAACCCTGCAGACAAATGCCTCAGGAGTAAAGTGATGGTGACTTTACTCTTTTCTATTCTTCTGTAGACTTAAGAATACAAATGAGACTTGTATAGCATGATGATATTAATGTCCTCATGCACTAATGTGCTGCTGAGGGAGTGCTAATATAAACGAAATCACTCTTACAGGAGCTTTTACTTCAGGGCGATAGGACAACACCAGAGGAATGAATGTTTGCAGTGTCATTAGTCTGAATCCCATCATGTTAATGGAGCCTTTGTGCTCTCATCACCTGGTGTATATGTGTGTGTGTTTGTGTTATCTGCAGATGCTGTTTACAGCCTGCTGGCCGTATTTACACAAACTGGTAGCCTTAAGCAAGACTTTGGCCTGCTCACTGGAGAACCAGTGCCCTTCTCTTCCACAGCTATTATTAGTATAACCCTCACATGCATAATTCATCAAAATGCAAACAGGTTTAATCCTTAGCCCTAAATTCCCATACCCTCTCCTTTCTCAGATATTGGCTGTCATGGTCATACAAAATATGGGTCATACACAAATGTATACACACAGCTCACAATATCTGATCAATATTTAGTGACACCTATTTCAAACGTATGAAGCACTTATTGTTCAGTCCAAATAAGATCTCTGGGATCAGAAAATAAAGATAAAAAAAAAGAAAATGAGTTTTTTTTATTTGTGTGTGTATATAATCTATATGACAGCACAGAATATGAGTAAAAAGCTGAAAGAAGTTGCTGTGCGTTGAAGCTGCTGACAGGAATGTAGCACACTTTCTCACTTCTGTTTGGTGCCTGATGGAAATGTCTGGTTTGTGTTCACACACACACACACACACACACACACACACACACACATGCATGCACACAGAGAGCTGCAACTATTTGCACTTGGGACCTCTGAGAATCATCTCAGTACCCTGGACAGCAGCTCTATCAACCATTACAATGACAAATATGTGGCAGACTGGGAAAACTATTCACATGGTCAATTTTTTTTAAAATATATATAGTTTTGAAAATAGTTTCCAGAACTGAAATATGTTTTTCTTTTGTGCAATTTTAAAATCTGTTTACCCCCAAAAGTAAAAGGGAAGTAAACTACATGTAAAGATCACACTCCACTACTACACTGTGTAAAATGCAGCTAATAATTCAACTTTATTGGCTTTTAAATTTTATATGCATATAAATAATATATACAAATTATAATCCTGTATTTTATATATTTTATGCAAAAAAACAGACAAACCTATGCAAAATACCTAGGCTGGTGGTGGCTCCATAATGTTTTTTTTATCGTTTAGCTGCCAATATGGCTGTGTTCAAAACTGTTCCCTATTCACTACCCCTACATGAAAAATCCAAGCACTATTATAGGGAACAGAATTTCACAACATAGTGGACAGCTTGTTATATGTGTGAGCTCACTGCTGCACTACCCCGTCTTCAGAAAAAATGGATAATGAGTATAAGTCCATTTAGTGTGCAGTGTCAGTACACTATATATTACAGTGTATTGTGAGATTGTTACAGTGCACTAAAAAAAGTCAGCACTATGTTTTCGGACACCACTACAATGAAAAAAAAAATCTAAACAACGCCCAAAATAGTGCACTGTATAGAGAGTAGGGTAGTGATTTAAGTTACAAAATTTTATGCACAATTCTGTTTTTGGAATAAATATAAAATAATGCAAAAAGAATTCAATACAGTAAGGAACCTAAAAGTATTGTCTTAACCAAATGTTCTATTTGTTTACATTGTCGTTTCATCTTGTCAGCCACATAATTAAAAAAAAATTATAGACTATTTGAAAAGAAAAATCGTTCCTGAATCGAAAATCTGAATTCTGAATCAAATCGTTACCCCAAAAATCAGAATCAAAAGGAATTGGCAGGCACTAAAAGATTAGCACCAGATCTCAACATTACTGAATACATCTGGAATATCATGCAACTTGCTGTGCAACATAGAAATCCTACACCTCAGTATACAACAGGATTATTAACCGTTCTGCAGGAAAAATGATGTTCATTGCCTAAAGAATATTTCTGCAAGTTTGTGAAGTCCATAACCTGTGGAGGGCCTGCCAAATAGTTTTTCTGGCACTTAGACTTTTATTATACTTTACCATGACTTATAAGTGTATGACTTGTGAAACTCATTTGAAATATGTATTCACTGTGATAGTCAGCATTATCCACTCCAGTTTGTCTGGTCTTATCAGCTGAAGGTAAATCCTTTGTGGCATTTAAGCAGGTTACTCATGCATTAGAGCAGAAATAATCTATTAATTTAGCTTTGTTGGTTAAATAGCAATTTTAACATTTAAAACTGTCCAGTGTGTAAATGCTTGTTTTTGTGTTTTAATAAGATTTGATGGCACAAGTGCAGTTTGACAGTTTGATTACAAACTATATAAGTTGATTAGGCGATTTGTCAGATTCACTATAACACAATTATTTACTACATGAAGAGAAATGTGTCTGTCAATGTCACTGTGATCTTTGCAAAACAATATCCTAAATAAGACTAAAGGAAACCAAAGAAAAAATAGACATCTCCATTGTTGCTTTGGTGAAATTTTCCCAGCATTCTACATCCTCTGAGTTTTCCCAGACAGCCACAGGTCCAAACACTTGCTATTTATGATTTGAGTGTTAATGTGTGTTCATTATGGGTTTGAAAAAAGAAATCATTTCTACACGAACATCTGAACCTGCACACTGATTGTTATTCACCTCCACTACACTCATCACGTCTAGATTTGGTGCAACATTTTAGCAGATTTCCACCCAACACCAAACAAAGCTCATGGTAACTCTTTTTCTCTCTGCAGTTCTCTGAACACACCAGGCTGCTGTTCCTTTCTCCTGCGGGGCAAACTGGTAAGGAGGAAGAAGAGACGAGGGGGTCATGACCGGGACTCTTGGTCAGGATGGCTGATGGCGTCACCTACCCAAATGCCTCTCTCTGCATACATATCACCCCTCTGGTGCACATCCATCTGTATGGAAATGCAGCAGTCTCCACAGCTGGAATCCCACAAAAGCTCTGTCCTTTACTAATAGTTATTATCTTAGCGGACTGCTCCTCCGATAGACCCTGCAAAACAAGCACTTCGCATCTTTATGGTAATGCCCCGCTATAGTATGGAAAATGCCCCAGGCAAAGCATGAGCCCAGACACTGGTTTTCATTACTATAATTCCCATTATCACTGGCTGATGCTCATCCAGTGATTGGCACTATTGGCTGACACGCTGAGCTGATGGAGGCTTCTTCTCAATGTTATTCTCTCGTACTACCATATAAACTCCAATGGACTGTTTTTGAATAAACGTAAGGAGTCTATGTCTTAAGCTAAGATTTGCGTTCTTGTAGGATTGGGAAATAAATATTATTTACGAAGGACACTCCGGTGAAGCTTGGTTATATTTAACTTTATTTTGAGCTGAACTGTAACCTGAGGCTTTATTTTCATTTTTATTGAACATAACAAATATTATAAGTATGTAACTAAATTGGGTAACATGGTAGTATATAGTATTTAGATCCTGATGTAGAAAGACAGTCAGTTGCTTGAAGACACTGTGTGTGTTGGTGTGTGTAATTGTTGCCGGAAAATGATTGACAGCTGTGGTTGTATGCGGCAGGCCTCCTCCTTCCTCGGCCTGCCCTCACTGTCACACTGCCTTTTAGCACTTTTGTTCCCAGCATGCCTCATGAGAGCAGAAGCCTACAGTGGCAGATGAGCCCCTGCCTGTGACAAAAGGGTCTCTGTGCCCTCCATAATCAAACGCAGCAACAGCACCCCCTCTCATTTTGCACTTCTATCTTACTCTGATGACATTAGAACACGCACTACACCAACCTATTTACGATTGTGACCTTGATTCATGCTCTTCTGTCTCACATGCACACACATGTATCGAGCATAAATGTGTGCTTTGTGGCAGTGTAAGCGGTGTGTGTGTTTCTGTGTGTGAGACCCAGCGGTAGGTTTTAGGAGGCAGATAAACGTCAGACCAGGCGAGGAGTGATGTCTTGTTTACACATTAGCAGGTTGGAGAATCTCCTGCTTTAACTCAGCACACTTGTTCTTCACAGCACTCTAGAGGACCCACTAATATCCCCTGTACCACGGTTTCTTTATGCACACACGCACACACACTCAAGGGTCCTGTGTGTAAAGAGCTCTGTTTGAGACTTCCATCTGGTTAGATGGAGTTCTGAAGCCCATAGTATCTTATCTGACCTTGAGTGAGTGTGTGCTATCGAAGAACTGACTACTGTGCCACTGAGTGACACCATTAGTTAAAAAGAGACATCATTCCCAAAATGATAGATCCAGTGCTGCAGACCTGAAATTGCCAGCAGACAGAGTGGTCAGAGTTTTACTTTCTTGGGAATCAGACTATTAGTATGTAAATCTGTAAAGTCCTCATTATTACACTGACCTTCTTAGCTACCATGCTCATTCTGCCAATCACTTCTGTCCCTTTTTTCCCTCTGTTACATTTACATGTGCCTCATATTCAGTAACGTTCACCACATTCAATATGTAACTATATAGTTTTGTATGAGCTTTTCCCATAATCATCTTTAGAACCTTTAGCTTGGATCAAGAAGCCTAAAGAACGTCAAAACGATTACAGGAAACCAGGCAAGAATAACAAAGAAAGAAAAAGAAAACCAGGAACTAGATTTAAAGGGCTGGAGCAAAATTAAATGAGGTGATAATAATAATAATAATAATAACACGTTCAATTTATATAGCGCCTTTCACAATCCCAAGGACGCTTTACATAGCCACAACCAGTAATAGAAGGTTCAGAGTCAACAACATAGGCTTATAGACTAACAGATTTACAGACTCACCATTGTTCAAGAATGTTTCATACTACAGTTGCACACAGAAAAAGTATAATTAATCATCTGTTTACAGGTTTTAGTATAATTTCCAGCCCAGCAACCCACACATAAATCTAGAAACTAGCCTCAATATTCAGCCATATATACAGACACTATAGACTCCATAATAATCACCCTTTCACTTTAATAAATGTACAGATTATATTCTCCAGTAAAATTAGCTCTGTATAACATAGATGCACTTATCCTTTGTCTTTGGTTGTTAAAATGTAATGATTGTTTATTGTAAAACAAGATCAGTATTTTTTAACTAGCCCAATTTGACCTACAAATAACGACTCTAGCAACAGTGTCATGAACTGTATAGCTCATTTCTTCTGCTCCCTGACAAATGTTCATGAAGTGAACGTGGAGCAGTGGGATTCCTGTCCAATGTTCCTCCATTAGCACTTGTTATAGTCTCCATTTTTAACTACTATGTGCAATAACTGGCGAAAAGGCAAGCTAATCAACAGAACATTGCTTTATATTTGTCAAAAGCAAGACTAGTAAACTAGTATAAATGGCTAGTCTCTAAAAAGAGTTAATGAGGACTTTCTGAAAATTAACATTTGTTGAATGGTGCTAAGCCCCCCAAGCTGCCACTGCTTTCTGTCATTCTCTCTCTCTCTCTCTCTCTCTCTCTCTCTCTTTCTCTCTCTCTCTCTCTCTCCCTCCCTCTCTCGCTGTCATAGATACACATATACTGCAACTTCCTAACATCATCTAATGAGGTGATGACCAACCACTTGTTATAATTGCTTCAGACTACTATTAATTTTCAAGCTTATTAATCATATGTAGAGTTATTTAAAAATGCATAAATTAATCTTGAATTAAAAAGCTGATCAAAGCCTCAAAACAATTAAAGTGTAAGGTGAGATTTCCCCAGGGCTGGCAGTTTTATTTTAATGGAGTGTTCAGGTGATTATCACACTTTAATATGCAGCCGGTGATTAATGTAGGGCCACTAAATGGATTTTCCTTTCTTTCTTTCTTGCAAAAGGTTAGCATGAGCCACACAATGACCTCCCAACTTTGTGCCTGAATAGCTTTTCTGCTTCCCATTGAAGCATCTGGTACTGTTAGAAATGTTCTCAGGTGCCGTGCATGGAGACTGGTATGATTTACATCAGGGTGATGTCTGTGTTTAATTCTTATTAGCACCATTATCAGTTCAGGGCAAAGTTCTCCCTTAAGGTTTGATCTTGGAACGAAAACACTGTGCTGACCTGGGTTTACCAGGCAACTTTTATCCACATTTCAGCAGGTGTAACTAGTAATGACCTTCTCAAATTAATTAAATTACACATTCATTCAGGCTTAAGATAAAAAATATGAAAATCAGTTAAAATTTTAATAATGATAAGTAATTAATAAAAAATCTGTAAAAAGGTCATTGTAGCAGAACTAAAATGCATTTAAAAATTCCCAAGGTTACACAATATCTTTTTGGAATAATAACATTTTTTTTTTTTATTATATTTAAAAAAACAACAAAATAACAAACAGTAATGTTTATGGAAGTTATCTATTGCCTCTAATGGCATCAATCATGTTAGCACTCCATTAGACCGATAGCTCCATGGCCCCTTGTCAGGAGAGCCAAGACTATCTGCTATGACTTAATTTTCTGACTTGACATGTAGAATTAGCCTGCTGCCACTCACAAAACCAGACCAGGCTTTCCAGTGACTGTCCTTTGACGCTTTGTTAGACAATTTGGTTTTCCTCCAAATCGTAGCTGGAGCCAGTGTTCACTACAGTGTTCTGTAGTTAGACCCACATCATCCCTTCATTCCTGTGACTGTGGAGGCTTGAGTTTGAGGAAAGCCCAGTGAAGTGTGTGAAGTTTGTTGTATGTCAAAAAGCAATGTTTTGCCCTGCACTTCTAGTAAGATTAATAATGATAATACCATTTTGTGTTTATAGGTTTGTATATATGTTTATAAGGGTGATATTAATGGAAGTTTTTTAATTGAATAAGTGTACTTGTAATCTCACAGTGATAATATGTTAATATATTCATTTAGATTATGTATGTTCCCATGAGACAATTCAGCTCCTACTTATCCTTTATATGATGAACATAAGATATTATGTTGTTATGATGTACATTTTGTTATGATGTACAACCTTATACAATATACTGCTTATCTATTGATTTGTCTTAGGCTTTGTTGCATCTGAGTTTGATTAGCTGATTGTACATTTATATTCTGGCTGATTGTATCCCATTTTCATTTCTAGTACTGATGTTGTAGTCCCCTAGCTGTCTCCTTTGACCAGTGTGAACTGGGTTAGTGCACAAGGGCACACACTGAGAGCAGCCCTATGAACTAGGCTATTACCAGCACATCTTTGTCAATGTCCAGTAATTAAATTGTCACCGTTTAATTTTCAGGCCCTGCTGGTTGTTTTGGAGCAATCTTTCCTCTATAAAGGGTTTAATCGAAACGCTATTTTCAAGTGAAACAGAAGAACTGGAGAGAGGAGGACCGAGTGGCGACACAGTTAATCAATAACAGGCCGCTTTGGTGGGCCGCTTGAAAGTGGTGTATTAGGTCGGTGGTGTTGTGCTTCTGCCATGACAGCCTGTGTTCAGCAACTGAGTTAGTTAAAGCCCTGCTTGTTTTTGTGACTCCTGTTTCACATTAGACTTCTGACTATATTTATGCGGTTAAGATATTTTCTACTCTTGATTTCTTGCACCTCATGTGGCATGGCAGTGGAGGACAAGCAGGCTGAGACTTAAAGCGACACACCTGTCCGCCTGAATAAATAACCGTATACAATATCTAGACTTATATCTAGTCTTATATAATAATAATAATAATAATAATAATAATAATAATAATAATAATAATAATAATAATGAACAGTCAGAGTCGAGAATTCAGCAGCGCTGTT
>JAOVVF010000036.1:22914259-22938979 GCA_028565595.1 Duopalatinus emarginatus | reverse complement strand
GCAGTAGGTCCACCTGAACATCAATGCACACATTATTTGTGGTAGTACTCTTTTAAATTAATTGTTCGATTTTCGTCGTTTGAACACATTAGGGTCTGTTGGTCTGTAGATTTTTAAGACAATATATTTCCTCTGTTTTCAGGCTAGGCCTCATTGATTTTATCAAAAGCTTAATAAAAAAAAAACACATTTGACACTCGTTGTTAATGATGTATATTTCTCTATATATCTTTCCCTTTTGTAACCATTGTTTGGTGTCCGCAGATTTCCAGGAATGGAATCTATATCGAGCCAGCTATCAGCCGGAAGAGATTCCACCTGTTCCCCAAACTCGAAGCAGGAGTTGCAGTCCTACTCCGGCACCACACTCAAACCCAACCAAGTCAGCGAGACCTCTCTGTACGGAATACCCATCGTCTCCTTGGTCATAGATGGCCAAGAGCGACTGTGTCTGGCCCAGATTTCCAACACCCTCTTAAAGAACTATAGCTATAACGAAATCCACAACCGGCGTGTGGCTTTGGGCATCACCTGTGTGCAGTGCACGCCGGTTCAGCTGGAGATCTTGAGGCGCGCAGGCGCTATGCCCATCTCCTCACGGCGCTGCGGGATGATCACCAAGCGCGAAGCAGAGCGCCTCTGCAAATCCTTCCTCGGTGAACACAACCCGCCCAAACTGCCCGAAAATTTCGCTTTTGACGTGTCACATGAGTGCGCGTGGGGTTGCCGTGGTAGCTTCATACCAGCCCGGTACAATAGTTCGAGAGCGAAATGCATAAAGTGTTCATTCTGTAACATGTATTTTTCACCTAACAAATTCATATTTCATTCTCATCGCACACCCGAGTCCAAATACACGCAGCCCGACGCGGCAAACTTTAACTCGTGGAGACGGCATCTAAAGCTGACGGACAAAAGCTCTTCAGAAGACGTGACCCACGCTTGGGAGGACGTGAAGGCCATGTTTAACGGAGGCAGCAGGAAGAGGACGCTGCCTGGGCATGGGTCTGAGACCTCTTCTCCAATGAAATCACAAAATCCCGTGAGTCGAGCCCAGAGTAGTTCAGAGGTGCCCCATAAAACCCTTCGCTGTGAAGACGACAGAGCCAGTGTCCCCATACCCAGTGGCATCCGCAGTTACCCCGTCATCCCGGTACCTAGCAAGAGTTTCGGGATGCTGCAGAAGATTCCACCACCGCTCTTTCCGCATCCATACGGCTTCCAGGCGTTTGGACTGTGTCAAAAGAAAGACGACGGTGTGGTTGGGGATCAGAATAAAACTAACTTGCCTGGTGTATTCTGGCCAGGCACGAAGGACAGTGCTTACCCTTCATTCCCCATGTTTTGGCCCACGGCGAGTGGCCTGCCCATGCCTCCTTACCACCACGCACCACCGAAACCGCCTCCCGAGGTCCTCTGCGCGAGGCAGCACGACTTCGATGCGTCGGAGCCGAGTGAGAGAAGCGCCAGCACGCCCAAAGACAGTCTGATGGAGAGCGAGCGCTGCTCCAGCACCCAGTCCAGCCGCAACGACGAGGACAAATCCGGTGATGAGACCAGACCCACGGAAAGCATGCCAAGAAAACCGAGCTATGTATCTGCCTTCAGGCCTGTCGTTAAAGACTCTGAGAGTATAGCAAAACTATACGGTAACAGAGGCCCGTTTCCGGGATCCAGGCCCGGTTACCTGTCACCTGACTTCTTGAGCGAAAGTTCGAGTTACAGGTCGGCCTCTCCGGATGTGGACGACAGCGCAGAGGACCCGGATGTGGACGTGGAGTCACACAAAGTACAAGAAGATGAGGAATGCCTTCAACTTTCGGTGGACGGCCACCAGAGCCCTACAGCTCTCTCTGCTCATGTGCACGGCGATGGAGGAAAAGGTCAAGCAGAAGAAAACGGAAGAACAGTCGCACTCAGTGATCCACACACCACACACCCGAGTGAAGCAGAGAAACAAACCAAACCTCAGCTGGAGAGCAACAAACCTGTAACGCGCTATGAAGTGAGTATCATCCTGATCCAAAACTGATCCACAAGCATCTCAAGACACAACCACACACTTCATTTAGGCAGCAAAAATCCACAAATATATTTACTATTCCAGACTGTACTTGTTTATTATATCCGCTACAGGTTTATTCTAATGTCTGTGTTTTAAATGCAGGATTATTAATGCTGTATATTGTCAATGCAATTCTTACTTTTATATGTAATGCTCATTGTAATGTTAATACAAGGACAATTTAATTGCTTCCCAATTTGCAGATTAATTCCAGTTACTTTCTCGAGTGGTCATGATTATTGTTCTTCCATTGTGGATCTTTAATTTGCTCTAAATACCCAGTGGTTATGCAGATTGGGTTTAGCATTGAGAATTTACTCAAATCGTCTATTTTTTTCATTGCAGTCTCAAGAGGGGTGAATTTCAGAAAGAGTGAAATAGACGATAATTAGCACTAATTGCCTGGTTAATTTTACAGGTGTATACACATGAAAGGATGGCGCCCCTGTATCAGATCAATGCGCCATGTTTCGGCTCGACAGCCACTTATCAGCGCGACTCCAGCGGTAAGATCCTCTTTCAGTTCGGGTCATCACCTAACAACACGGTGTAGTACAAACCTCTCTCACATTGTACTGAGATATCTAAATCTACAATAATATTTATTCCCCACAGGTAAAGATGCGCATGAGGAGGAGCCGTCGTCCACAGTGGAGGAAATAACTGCACCGAAACCACTGCACGAGCACACTGGTGTCCCTGAAGGAGGCCCGAGAGAACCCGAGGGTGAGATTAAAGATTCCTGTGTGCAACTGAATGATAAATATTACATGCTAAAGACTAGTGTTTTTAATTAGGAAATAACACTGAGAAATGCTGTTTTCTGTGTGTACAGATGTGGAAACTATGCGCAGTGAAACAGGCAGAGCGTCACAGATAGAAAAAAACATCGGAAACATGGCGAAAGGTATTATAATGATGATGATGATGATGATGATGATGATGATAAAAGTAATAATAATAATAATAACAATAATAATAATAATAATAATAATAATAATAATAATTATTATTATTATTATTATTATTATTATTTGAATATGCAATATCTAAAAAGTTGATTCAGTGACCAGTCAGAAACAGAAACAAAATGTATTTGTTATAAACGTTTCCTGTAAAATGAGCAGACTATGCTATAGTCTGTATAGTCTGTATAATATATACTTAAGAATTTATAGGCGTGCCTCAAAACATAGATTTGTTTTCATCGCAAACATGAATATTAGGAGAAAATGTAACAGCCAAAAACTTCAAGCAGTATCAACAGAAAAAGCTTGATTTGTTCATAGAGAGTAATGAGGTAAATGTAGAAATACTGTACTACAATGTATATGTATATGTATATATACCAGTTTTAATATTTTGTAGCAATTCTGTACCATTAATAAAAAAATTATGTTTTGGATATTGAGAGTATTTGAGAGTTATGGATAGTATTTTTTTTTGTCCAGGGACATTTCACTTAAAATGCTCTTAAATAACTCCCTTAGATCAATGCTGTTGAAATTCCTCATTGTTAAATCTTTCTCTTAAACAGAAGAGCTACAAAAACAACTAGTGGAACAAGTGGAGCTGAGAAAGAAGCTGGAGCGGGAATTCCAAAGTCTGAAAGGTATTCTTTCCCATATAGATATATACTGTCATTTTTATGAAGTAACGATTTCCATTTTGAGCCTCCTTTTACATATTAAGGCAAAGTTACTTTATTCTCAGATGGCTTACATTCTTTTAAGAAAAACACTTTAGCACAATCAGATTTCTCTCAAATTATTATGTCTAATTTATGCAAGAATAATATTGTTCATTTCTGCAATTTAATGATTGCTCCCTAGACAATTTTCAAGACCAAATGAAAAGGGAGCTCTCATACCGAGAAGAGATGGTCCAGCAGCTGCAGATCGTTCGAGGTGAGGTCCTAGTTCCCCAAAAATAATTTGCACAAAAATATTATAAATTACATGCACACAATGTGACAAAGATTTTAAGAAACTGTATTGATTTGCAAAATCTCTAAATAAATGAACAAATAAAATTTATTAATCCAGTGTTTTTAGGCTCCTTTTTCTTTTTATACTGTGAAAAATATTTAATTGAAACCCATTCAAATTTTGCAAATAAAATCCAATTTCATTTAGCCATGTTTAGTAAAAATGTTTAATTTATTAATAATTGAAAAACATTAAATTGAATTAAATTTTAGTATTACAGTGAGGAAGGTTTCCAATGTCTGAAGTCATGAGCTATTTCACTGACTTTGGGGATGAGTAGATGAGGTAGGATAATTGGCCTTTCATATCTGAGTCATCCTTTGTCTCTCCTGCTCAGACACATTGTGCAGCGAGTTGGACCATGAAAGAAAGGCTCGTTATGCTATTCAACAGAAGTTAAAAGGTAATCAATGATTGTAGGCAAGTAGTAAAACCTAAGCTAGGCACACAGACAACATCCTGTTTAAGAAAGTGCTTAAATACAGTTGCTGTACAGTTGCTGACATTTGCCCTCAGATCACAGACTGATATTTGGCTTGAAACGTTTTGCTTGCATCTATTTTATGAGGGGTGTATTTCTTTATGGCCCTCTGACCTTCTCTACTCTCCATCTTTTACACACACTGATTGATCTTCATAGACATTGTTGTTTTAAGCGATCTATACCCTTTTTTCCCAGAAGCTCACGACGCACTTCATCATTTCTCGTGTAAGATGCTGACCCCTCGTCATTGCTCTGGGACCTGTACATTCAAGCCTCCTCTTCTACCACCATGATGCCTTCAGCTTGCCCTTCACAAATAAGACTGCTCAAGCCAGGGTCATTGATATACCAATAAAAACCAACAGAACCAACAGAAATCCTCAGTTATTGGCCTGCAATGAGCAAGTGTGTATGGTAGTATCCTAGTTCACAAACTGTAATTATTACTAAATAAAAAAGGCTTATTGTATGAACTGTATCATTTATATAAAATCTAGCTCAGTAAGAAATGTTGACAGAAAATATTATCATCTGTTAAGAAAAAATGTACTAGGTGGCTTTGTGCAATGCATATATTATGTAATATATTTTATTTATTGTGATACTCTTTCTGTTGGTGAAACGTTAGGGCACTTTCTTACGTTAGCTCCTACGCTTATTTATTAATGTATTTTTAACATTTTAATTTAATCCATGTTGTTCATCAATGTTGTTTGTTCTCATGTGTAAACAATGTAAAATTGATGTAAAGCACTTTAAATAGACAGCTGATGGCAAACCTGATGACTGAAATGTGTATTAAACTATCTTGTTAAACTATATGATAACTGTTTTCTTATTATTTACCATAAGTATTGTAGATAGAAATTCTGAGGTCTGAAAAGGCAGATTAAACATGAATATTTAGACTGGACTACATTCAAACACATACAGTGTGAACACACATATGTTTTCATATGTTAATAATTATAAATATTGAATATGGATAATAATCATATATACTCCAAGATCAAGTAATAGTTAAATAGTGTATTTATCTGAAGATTTCTGAACATATAATGGTCAGATGACTGCATGATAGCACTACAGGATGTGACTTATGCATCAGGATTCCAGTACACAATATCATATCCTAATTTAGACTCACTAGACTCAGCTTGTAGTCTATATGATAATGTTGAGTTTGTATATTGGGGAGGCTAATGTATACGTCACGACAGAATTAGTAGATACTAATTGCTATACACTAATTAAACCTAAATTTGCTTTAATATAAAAATACTAGCTTCAGCTATCTTTCTTTTTTACTATATCTGTGTTATTGCACAGGTAGTGATATAGTCACATATAACACAAGACAAACATGCCTTGTCTTTCACGCTTCAGTCTGCTGAAAAGAGCAGTGCAAAAGCAAATAGAATTATTTTAAGTGCTTTCAACTAATCCTGATGTTTGCAAAAATTGCATTTATGTCTTTCTAACCTATCTGTACATTTATTTGATTTAGTTTAATCATTAATGTTCAGTTAATTTATTTTAAAAATCTGATCCTAAACCTTCAATCAGTTTACCAGTTTTCAGGTTAGAAAAGACGCAAAAACATTTGCAATACTTGGTCTCATAGCGCCATCTAATGGACGCACATTTCCAATCCTCACGTCACACTATTCAATGTAAAAAAAAATAAAATAATAATAATAATAATAATTTTAAAACAGATGACTTTAGATGGCTACTAAATGTAATACAATGACTTACAAATATTTGTCTTTTCATTCTTGAGAGAAGATTCAATTTACATAATTAATGCTATTATTAACACTAAGCTAACCTTAAACCCAGCCATGAAAATGCATCTTTTATTACTATGCTTTAACATACACACACACACATGTTCTTGTATTTATATAGTTAAAGTTAAGGATAAAAATATTTAAACAAACAAGCGAAAAATAATAAAGCCTTTTCATTGCTGAGGTTAAGATTAGGGTTAGCCATAGCATTAATTCGCAGCATTATTCTTTATATCAATGAAAGTCCTTACAACTATCCATTTTAAACAGGTAGGCCTAATAGGTGCTTAAAGGGCCTAGACAATTGGCTGAGAGTTATGTGTTACTGTAATCAATAAAAGTATGAATAGATGGATGGATGGACGAATGGATGGACGAAACAGACCCAAACTAGTTATAGAAAGAAAGAAAGGGAAAAAAGAGTCAAAATTAATTCACTTGAATTCGTGATTCATGGTACTCATGAACTGGTGTAAGAGGACTCTAATAAGTATGTGAGTAACCCAAGTACTGTGTCAAAGTCATAGACACATGCAAAGAAATGTTTTTATTAAAAAAAAAAAAAAAAAGAATTTGCTTTTAGAAGAGTTATAGAACAGTTTTTCTAGAGGGACTGACTGTCACATTTGCTTCTTCCTTTATTATGATTTTTTTTTTAAATATCATTTAATAGGAAAAAAATAACATTTTTTTCTGTAACATTATCATTATCATCATTATTATTACTTATAATTTATGGGAATCTAAAATATTTTTGTACTGACTCAATAATGCAGAATTGATCAAATGTGTATAACAAAATTTGTATTAAACACAATATAGGATGCCTAAGAGACACACACACACACACACACACACACAGAGAGAGAGAGACACACACACACACACACACACAATACACAATACACTTCAAACAATACAGTTTAAAATAATATTGTGTAAAAAGTCAGCTATATTTAGGTTATTTGAGACTTGATTATATAAGACTTATGCATGCATTTTGTGATATATCATCTATAATAGCATGCATAACAAATATATAAACATTAGAAGATTTATGTTGCATAAACATCTGTCAAGGCAAATTCTGAGCTCTCTTTCATACCCTACAGTAACTTTTAGGGATTGTGTTTACTGTGTCTTACACCAAAATTGTTTAGATGGTGTCAGAACACCAGACCATGCTTTTATTTTTTCATGATAGTTTCATAATAGCTTTAAAAACATGAGTATAATGTAGAGGGGCAATGCAGCAACTAACCTGAAAGTAGGTTTCAAGTTTCAAAGCTTTATTATAACATGCATGGTACAACATACATGATACAACTTACAGTGAAATACTTTCAACAGATATAATTGTAGTGAATAAAATCTCGTTATAAAAATAACGTATATAGAACAGAATGAATAGAAAGTGTATGTGTGTAAAAGAATGTCTTTGTGTGTAATGTGTGTATGAAATGCTGTAGTGATGTGCAACCAATGCAGAATACCACAGCAGTCTTGTTTGCAAGTAGTTGCCAAAATCAGATCAGTGTTGTAAGGCTGAAAGTCACTACTATCTACTACTACTATCTACTTACTATCTACTACTACTATCTACTACTATCTACTACTATCACAAACTACCTGAAATCCCTGGTAATGATTCAGCTCAGTCTGACATTTATCAGCTGCAAGCCAGTGTTTAATAGTGTTTAATAACTTCATTTCCCACTTCTCTACTGCTGACTAAATTAATCAATAATCTCTTCAGGTTTTCTAATAATTAGATAAGGATCTATTTTAACAATTGAATTATGTATGATGTAGCATTAGTAGTGGTCATTCAGAAAAACCTCTCAGATAACAGCTGCTCTGTGTTTCACCAGCTGCTCACTCAATTTGTGTGTGTGTGTGTGTGTGTGTGTGTTTCATTTAGTGATTTTTTTTATTACGTCCTTTGCATCTTCTATTTAACTGGGCGTTTCTTGTATTAGTGCACTCCGTTAAATGATCCAGTCTCATTAGTCCGGTTGTACAGATCTGGCCTATCTGAATACCGGGGGTTCGTTTGAAAAACTGGGCGCTAATTTTGAATCTGAGGAACGTTATTAGAAACGCGGCTCGCTCACGTGCCGAGGGCCTACCGCGCATGCGCCAGAGAAACAAGATGGCGGAGAGTGCGGAATTGAAGGTAAAGCGTAGCCAAAAATTTACTATTGATATCATCTCTAATTGCGGTATTCTTGACTGCTTAGCGGTGTTTGGGTGTGTTTGGTTTATATGAGGCGGCGTGCCAAATGTGTACTAAGCGGCCCAGCTACATCAGCGGCGTTGTTGCTGAATGTAGGAACGTTGTTATTGTTGTGATGTTCAGACTTGGTTGTGTCAACTCGGGTGGCTAAAAGCTAACGGCGCTAGTTAGTTCTGTCCGAGCTTGCTAGCTAACAGCTTCCTCTTCAGCTTGTGTTGGTTGGTGGTTCGTTACCTGAGTTAGCCGTGTAGATTTAACATGACCTGTGTGTTCGTTACAAATGCTTTAATTGCACATTTTGCTCTGCGGCGCTGCGGAATCGTGGTTGAAACTGTGTAGTGATAATAAGCAGCAGGCTGTAGCTAGCTTAGCTGGTTTAGCCTGGTTACTAGCTCCGCCTGTGTGCGTAGGCTGTGTGGGTCTGCCAGCCGGCTAGCGAGCTGTGCATTGCTAGCCATGTCTGTAGCGCGACAGGACGGATTAGAGCTCGTTAACTAACCGTTTATCCACGGTTTAAATGCTAACACGGTTGATGAGCGTCAAACACACAACTAGAGTGTGTTTTCCTTCATGATCGATCAGACACTGATCTAATGGCCCTGGACGCGTATTAATGTGGTGAGATCCTGAGGGCTAGCTTCAGCCTGCCATGGTGGATATGCTAATGGAGTGGTCAGTTAGCATGAACTCTGTGAGCAGAAGCTATAAGAGCGCTGTGAAAACAAACAGTGCCATATGTAATGGTTTAATATGTCTGACAGGTCTGTGTTTTGATCGGTGGCATGAAATGCTTTTCGGGGAAAGATGCTTTACAGGCTGGCTCTGTGCTATGTAGCTGGGTTTAGCTCATGTATTGTTTTGGTTGAACAATATAAAAAGTTTTTTTTTAAATCTAAAAATAATCTTCTTGTAAATTTTGATAGATATTGTACCATGCTTGAAATGTGTTTTAGCTATGAGAAGTTTGAATAAGTAAATATTCAGTTGCATTTCTGACCTGTTTAGCTGCTTATGATTATGGTGTAGCTGATAGTGTGCTACTTCATACCACTTCATTCTCTTGTTATTATTATTGTTGTTGTTGTTTCCATCATGAGTTTGACCATGCCATGTAATTATAGTTCAGTGTTTGATTAATACCCATACAGGAGTCATTTATATACATGGCATAAGATCTTAAATTTATTTGTCTCGCCCACATGTTGCACACTCTACATGACTCTAGCTTGTTATTTGTCTTTTTGGGCTTTCCTTGGTATTGAGATCTGTCCGAGAGGTTGTTTTTAAATGTACCTTCACAGAAATTCATATGTGGTTTATAGTTAATATGTAAGACAGATAGAAGATAGAAAAAAAGCTATTGATTGCAATGTAACTGACCTGGTGCTTACTCTTGGTCCCATAATGTACATTTCTACAAGAAGAGGAATAGCAGGATGAGACTTTAAGTACTTGACAGTTGTGACTTTATGAGCAGGAATACAGCAGTACTGAGTAGTTAAAATGACAGTATAGGTTAAAAGCATACGGACAGTTTTGGAACTTGAAATGTTCAAGGTTTTTGAATAGGTTGTCATTTGTTGAGAAGTCGGTTGAGCGTTCTTAATGACAGAGTATAACAATACTTTTTCAGTATACTGTGCAACACTAGTAGCATGTATATGATTTGGTGCAATGCTATAGTGTGACCTAAAGTGATTAACACTTCCCTCCACTTTAAATACGCATGAAATGAAAGAACAGAGTGAGTGTTTGCTGTAGTGCACAACTACAGTGTGGATACGGCAATAGAAATTTGTGTGTTGTATAAACTTTCTTTTTTTTTCTTAGCTAAGTGCTTCATGCTGGTGTAACAGTATTTACTAGAGCTTGATAAGTGTTATTGATTTTTTTCCCATGCTTGTGTGTTATTGTTTAAAAAGTCAATAAACTGTTTAATTGTCCAGAACTGATAACCTAAAAAGGCAGGAAAACAAGCCTTTCCACCATTCCAGGAGACTAGGAAAGGCTCAGTAATATTATCAGCTACAAAGCAACAATTGTGATTTGATAAAATTTTTTGATTTTTTTGATAAAATATTTTCCTGACCTGGGTTCTGACTCCCCTTCGCTTGCATCTGTGTTAATCTAATAGATTATAAATAGTATTAATGGTGGTTGAAATTTATTAAATATTGTGATTTACAGCCTACCGATTTACATCTAATTCCACTTTGCAGACAAGTATGTTACAGATAGTTACAGACAGGCATATAGACACTGCATATATACTAGACTGTTGATTCTATTGAGAATGTGTGATGTTAGGAACAGGCTATAGGACAGCATCAGTGCATGTGATGTGGAGTTGGATTGTGGCTGAGTGTTATAATTCCACACAGCAACAACAGATTTCCCAAAATATTTTATCTAATTATCATTACCATTAATATTATTTATAATTTGTAAATAATTTTTTGTTGCTGAAATTCAATTTAATAAATATACTGATATTAAATACGTACTTCTCTAATGTTACTCGGATATGCATGAATGAAACTGATTTTATACTAATGAACACAAGGCTTTCTGTGTGTTCTTAGACTGAACATAAGGATGCTTGCTGTGAGGTTTGGGCATTGAACCAGGGTTTCCTGGGTATCTGTTAATATCAGTGGGTTCACACACCTGTGCAAGTCAGTCCAGGTCAATATTTTGTCTGGCTCATCTAGTGTTTTATTGGGAAGAAAATGGTCTCCTTTGGCATATCTCTGTGTGACATTTCTGGAGCTTTGCTAATATAACATTGTAATAAAATAATCATCATCAAATAATAACATTATTGGTAACGTTATAATAATGTCACTTGACATCAGGGCAGTGAATTATTACATGGAGATGATAAATCATATCAGGTATTAACAAAATCTTTTTTAAGGTATATGACCCATATGCAAGGTATAGCTCACTACAAGGCAGCCTGATGTTTCCTTTGGTGTATGAATACAGTATAGTGCAGTTGAAAATGGAGTAAATTGCAACCCAAACACAGCAAATTACAGTTTTTATAATGTTTTATTTCACAGCTTTGCTTTCATTTGTCCTAAAGACAGTTCATCCCAGAAGGCCAACATGATTAAATTTTCATTTTCCAAAAGTATTTTGTATGATTCAGCTTGATTACTATTGACAGTTTCTTCAGAGCGACACACATGCTATCTAGGGGTGCAACCATGAATCTCCTGTTTTGTCTTACAGTAAGGGCTTGAAACGTAAAAACTTTTTTAACCTGTTTTAAGTACTCTGAATTTTCTAGATTAGTGAATACTTTCAAATGTACAGTGAGGGCTTTTTTAAGACGCAGCCCAAACACAACCGCAATCACCCCGACTATTAAACCCTGTAAAGAGATGTGGAACTTGTCAGTCTAATGGTGCTGTGTACACTGATCAGCCATAACATTAATACCACCTGCCAAAACACCTTTGACACATCGAGGCATGGACTCCAAGACCTCTGAAGGTGCTCTGTTGTGTATGGCACCAAGATATTAGCAACAAATCCTTTTGTGGATATTGTCTGGGATCAGACCAGACAGGCTAGCCTTTGCCTTCTAGTTACATCAGAAAGCCCTGGGCATGCATTATGTTTTTACCAGTGCACAGTAGGCTTGGGCGATAATGTAAATTTAGTCAAATGATAATCGTCTCCAGAATTACTGCGAGAAACAATATTGCCGTGCTATAAAACAAACGCGACACAAGCATTGAGACGCTTTTACTTGAAATAGAGTAAAACTGCTTGATGCGGCTGTGTGTTATGTAGAGTGCTGCACTAGGAGTGGCTTAAAAGCTAAGCACCGCCTAATGGACCCCCATGGTAATTTCGCATTGTTTTAGCTACTGAAATATATAGACACTAATTAAAATGAAAATAGTAGTATAATTTGCTTTAAAATTTTCGATTTTGATTAAATTTACAGAAAACCCAAGCTCACTATGGAAATTCCTGATGCTGTGTGATGACGGCATGGGTGGACAACAGTAAACAACGCCACGGTAAAACACCATTATAACTGACATGGACTGGGAATTTCCCAGTGCCGGATTGTCTCATACGCGCTACTACACAGAGCTGAAGTGTGTGCGCGTACTCGCACTGTGGGAGCTAGGATGCATGTGCGGGAAAGCCTTTAATTAAATTAAAACAGAAGACATAACACAAGAAAACAACGAAAGTACCATGGAAGGCCAAAAGGGAGATAAACTTGAGAAAATTAGATAGTCATCGATATATAATGTCCATAGATAGGGAAAAGAGACATAACCAGTCACCATCATAATGCATAATAAACATCAGTTCTCCCCATGCAACGTGCCATTAACAGCATTTATAGCCTCACAGGCAATCCCAAAAACGCAATTCAAGTTTGCTGTATTTCTTGAATTTGTAAAAAAAATAAAACGTTTTCTAACTATCGATTATCACAAGGTATGTGTTTGACACTTATACTGTGGTGGTATAAGGCTAAGTATACTTTATATTTTAGTATACTTGTGTGGGACTGACGGCACGTGAAAGCTGTAGACATTTACTTCATGCTGTTTACGTTGGTGTATAATGATTCTCAGAAACAACACGAGGCAGTACAAAAACCCCCAGGGAAGTAAAAATAAAGGGGGGCCCCGATTTCACTGTTGTCCATGTAATCTTTTAGAGACGGATCATACATATGTCTATGTGGGCGAACCTGAGCACATTCAGATCTGTCCGTTTTAGATAAAACACAAATCGACACTCAGCCTAGAGCCACTTACAGAGCTTTAAGTATAAACTAAAGGTTGACATCGCTCTGTCTGCCACTTTGTCATTCCAGTTTTAAAGCCTTGCTATTCTGTCTAGCAGAGAGCAAGTCACACAGACCAAATCTGTTTTACCATATATCCCAGCAATCCGTCACCAGGCACATTGCGTGATAGAAAGCACTTGACAATAATTAGCATGATATCGTCATGGATTTCAATTGTCGCGATATTCGATAATATCGTTTGTCGTCCCAAGGCTAGTTCACAGGTTGTCCTGTCTTGGACCAATTTTTGTAGGTACTAATCACTGCATACTGTGAACATCACAAGACGTGTTGTTTTGGAGATTCTATGACCCTGTCAAAGTCACTCAGCTCCCTACGCTTGCCCATTTATCAACTTTGAGGGCTAAATGTTTACCTGCTCCCCAATATATCCTACCCATTGTACCCCCACTGTACTGAAATAATCAGTGTTATTCACTTTACCTGATAGGTGTATGAAATCATGAAGATATGCAAATGGGCATGTGAACAATGGCATTCCCATAGCAGCTGTCTGCGTGTACATATGCATGGTGAAAGTGAGGTACATCTGCCGTCTCTGCTGCACCATACAGTGATGTGCGCAAAATTGTTTTCATGCCCCCGCTGCTTGGGCAGTTATAAAAAAAAATCACTACCTCAGCCAGGTAGGCAGATTTCACTTGCTTCCTACAGGATTCTGGTTTAGATCAGAAGATGAACAACTGCAGCAAGCCTGACCTGGCATCCATGGCAAATTCTGAAGTCTCAGAGCTACTCTGTGTCCCTATAGAGCCAAGTGTCCTATGTCCCATGCACACCAAGCTTTACTGTCATCAGGATATTACCATGTGTCTTGGAGAAACATGCTGTAATGCATTTATTATGTCCGTCTTCTGCTCCCTTTAGTTTTAGATATAACCTTTATTGGCTTTCTTCGGGGTCTTTATCACATAGTCCTTTGAATAAATGTGATTAAAAAGAAACTTTTAAACGAATAATGAATAAAAAAATGAGGCTACAGATCAATGTATAAAATTCGGATGCTTTCCCTTCTTCTGTTATAGTGTCATCTTTATTTATTAGCCTGGTGGTAAGGAGCTGTATAATTCAGCATGATTTCTAAGCAGTCTTGCAATGTTTACTTACCTTCTAGCTAGGGTAATTATGCAGTCAGTTAGTTGCTTTTTCTCTACTGTCAGAGACTCATTATTGTTCATGCTGTTTTATCTGATTATGTAGGACACTTGTTAATGCCAGGTGTAAACAGGGCCTTGGTGTTAGTGTACCACCTGCCTTAGGGCTGGGCGATATGACCTCAAATCTGTATCACAATTAATTTAACATTTTTCCTCGATTACGATTAATGTATTTTTTTTTGTTCTTAGTTTATTAACACTGATTGTGATTGTAAAGTATTAAAGCGGAGATATTTTTTCTACTGAAACAGTGCACGTCTTTATGATTTAAAAAAATTGAAAAACACACACACTTGAACTATTTATGGTTATTTATTGAATATTTTTAGTTACCTGTAATCAAAGCACACATTACTTGAAATGAAAATGCCTTATGTAAAAGGTCACATTTTAGTTTTCACACTTCTTTGTTTTTTTGTTCAATGTCATTCTCACTTAAACCAAAATGCGCCGAAACAACAGACACCGCATTTTTTGGGCACAAGCTGCGCACTCGATTCCGTATTTAAGTTCACCTTTATGACGCTAGCTTGCTGAAGACTGGATGTGCCAAGTCAAGTGACTAGACACGCAGAAGTGTGTTCCTAAAGGGACAGTATATGAACAAGCACCGTGGGGAAAGGTTTAATAACTGTCGTAATAACTGTCATGGACAAGATCACGTCGATTAGACAGTCTGAATGTTGGTTTCGGTTATATTTCGATTAATTGCCCAGCCCTAACCTGCCTTATTGTTCTTAAGATTAATATTATAATCATACAATTGTATAGTGATTATGTGCCATGTTGCATTCTACATGTGGCGCTACATATGCTGCACCAGTCATTTGAATAAACAATTGTGTGTACGTCCAAAAAAAAAAATTAATTACAAGTGAAACACAAAGGTATTTTTGGGGGGATATTTCAGCTTTTTTTGCAAGTTTCTTTGTATAATTTGTCATGGTCTCTATTTGCTATGAAACTGTTTGTGATGGCAAAGCCCTCCTGGATGTTTTTTGGCCAGTAAAAGGATTGATTGTGACCATTTGGTTGTTTTTAATTTTGAAAACCTTCACGTTTAATACCTTTAGGACCAAATTAGTCTGTCACTTCAAGAAAATGTTTAGTAATAGATCATTGGATTCGAAAGATTTCCCCTATCCCCCTTTTTCATTGACTTCAGGTCAAATATGCACGTTACTGTCAGCTTGTTTTCTTGTAGAAAGGAAACTAACTTATGAAAAATAACATCCTCTTAGAGGCGCTTCCTCCTGTCTCATTGTTTGTCAGGCCGTTTCAGTATGTCAGAATGTTGTGACTCAGAGTAACCACAAAAAAACCCCAGACAGAATAAAGAAGTTTTAAAATAGGAACAAAATGAGTAAAGTCTGTAAACAATCTTAGATACTTAAAACTTAGACTGATCTGCATTTTTGAAAATATAGATCTTAAATTGTAATGGTCAGAATTCATGATCAATAATACAGCATTTACCGTATTATATGAATCATTCAAGGAAAATCAGTAATGAAAGGAAAAGGAGAGCTACCTTTAAATATTTAAATATTGGCACTTGACAGGTAGAGATTATTTATATAGCTGCTGTTTATGTAGCCTGTGTCACTTCTGAGTGACAGGACAGGGTGCTCACAGGTGCCAGCCTGGTAATCTGCTGTATGATGATTGATACAATGTGGAATTCACAAGTCCTAATGCAGCAGTACACCAAAGGTGCCAACATCTAAGAATTAGCTGTAACGTTTGCAACATTTAACCTGTTATATAGGAGACATATGAAAGTTAAAGCAGTGTTTAGACCAAACATTAATACAATTTACCTAGTGGAAAGGCAAATTCACTTGAAGGGAATGAGACTAGGATGTGAAACACATTTGTTTTAGATGGCAATTACTTTCACTTCATGCTAACTTCTATCTAGGTGAGCAAGTGTAAAATAAGGACGTGGGCCTGTGGTCTCTGGTTTGTACAAGCGCAAGCTTCTTTCCTGCTACTTTGCCACTGAGAACCCATGAGAAAACTGCATCCAGTCCACCAATCTAGCTTATAACTTACTATCAACAAGAGAGGGCAAAGGCTAATGTGTGTCTGTTACAAGACGTGGAGCTAGCCAGTACGTGGTTAATTCTGCATAACAGGCTAGTGCAACGCATTCGTAGCATCAACTGTTTATTTGATCCACCAAACAGCAGTATTATTGCAATAGCAAAAGTATGCTTTAAATATGATTCCTGCCTGAATATCTAGATAATAATAATAATCCCAGATATCGAGACCATACAAAGGCACTACCAAGCAGGAGCAGTCAGCGCTTTAGTTTTTTGATTGTTCACGCATTACTGATGTGCTGCTATGAAAGGCATCTCTGCTTTGCAGATGCTGCATTGAATCCTGTTTGTTTTTTGTTTGAGTGAAGCTCCTCTCTTCGTTGGTGCAGCATTCAGTTTGTGTGAAATGTGTGTGATTTCTTACTATGGTGTTGTGAAAAAGAAGAGTGGGCCATTTGAGAGTGAGCTGCATGGACAGCTGAACTTAGTTTTAACTACTCACTATGCAATTCTTAAGGAGAAATTAAATATAAACATGAGAAACTTTTTAATAAACTTTACTGTATCTTCATTAATAAACAGATTTACCTTACTTTTGCTGGGATTTGGGCTGTCTTGGCTTTACATGCAGGTCCATGCAACTCGCTCTCGAATGGTTCCGTCCACATTCAGTGTCCGTCTGAAACACTTCCGTTGTGTTTTAAGACTTTTTGCATGTGTTTTGGAAGTTGCATGTGTTTTCAGTATTTGCAGCACGTTTGAGAATTTGCAGCACATTTTGTTAATGTTGTGCAGGTGTTGTCATTCGGATGCTTGTTTGTTGAGAATTTGCAGCGCGTTTTTAACTTGCAGTGTGATGGGTTTTCTCGGCCACCGTAGTCTCAGCTGTAAGCGTTTTGTAAGAATACAAACAGCTCAGGAAAATCTTCAGAGCAGACGAGTTTACACATTCATAGTAAAATGACAGCCTGTGTTTTTAGAGAGAGAGGGAACGAGGCAGAAGCTGGTGAGGGAATGGCTGTTTCTCACACCTCCATCTACAGTGTAAGTGAGAACAGGAACTAACTTTTCTCTCTGAGGCTTCACTACGTTAAATATAACTTTAAACCATTAAAATGTGTCGTTCATTAATAAACACTGTAGTCATGTAAGCTGAGTAACACCCAACAGGCTGCATAGATAAGAAAATAAGCAAGAAAATAGTGCACTTCTCGCCCCTGGGTTTGTTTTATTTTTGTCTACAAGCACAGTCTGTTGGGTTTCATTTCTCATCCAGTTCAACATGATATTTAACATTTTATATACTTTGTAAATGTCTGTGATTAACTTTTATCTTGAAAACATAATTAGTTAAACTGTATTGTACATCTGTTACGTTTCATATAACTCATCAGTTGCTCTAGTTTTCTCTACTGCAGTAAAAAACAGGATGGCAACCTTCTCTAATTGCAGTGAGGAAGCGCTTTTTTTTGTACCTGCATTTTGTTGTGTTATGGGCTTGTTTTTTGTTTTGGTCTCTGATAAAAACCATACAAACCTCAATTACTGAATTTACTGTTTTATAAGCAGCTTTACTGTATTTTCAGTGAATGTCCTTTGTGGGAAATGTGTGTGAATGTTGCATGAGCAGCCACTGGATATTACTTGCTTATAGGTTTGAAATAATGTTTGAAATTGTAGTGTATTGGTTTCTCAGAACAGATAATTATGAAAATGCTGTTAAGTCACCTGTCTGCACGTGTTCTATACACAGAGACAATTTAGTTTAAAAAAATTAAGTAAATGGTTTTTTGTTTTTTTTTAGTTGTCTTTGTCAAAATTCAGGGAAAAGCCATAAAGCTTTGCTTTATATGTTTGTAAAAATAACCCCTTATGCTTTAGCTCGGATGTTCAAACTCTACATGTTTAAAATGTTGTTATGAATAACATGGTTGAGATTTTCAAAAATAGGTCGGAGAACAGTCTGTTATCTACCTTTCTGATCTTTCTGAAGCTCTGCTTTGGAACTTGAGTGGGTTTTTCCCCCTTCGTTAATGTTTGATTGTTGATTTAGACTGTATCTGTTTTGTGATGTAGGAGTGGCATCCAAATATCATCTAAACCTTGTTTGATTCACTTAATTGTTAAGTTGCATGGTAGTAGTAAGTGTATGGAACGAGAAGTGAGACACAGTGAACCAGTCATTAATCACTGTGCAGAGTTTGACCTCTGCATTTAACTCATCCATGTAGTGAAACACACAGACTAGGGGCAGGAAACATACTTGGCATGGAGCAGTGGTTATCCAGGGCACCCTGGGAGCAGTTGGGTGCCTACTCAAGGGCATTTAAGTCGCGTCTTGTCGGTGCAGACGGCAACCTTCTTAACCACAAGCCTACGACTGCCCCTGTATGTCTCATTGTGAATAATAGATTCATTTATTTTATATGAACTTGTATTTTATTAGTATTGTTAGTAAACATTTTTGTATCAGTATTGTAACTATTTTTTTGGCCCCTAAGCTTTTAGAACTGAACTTACTCGCTTAGGATGGAGTCTCTCTGTGACCCCGGCTACATTTGCAGTTTGGGATTTGTGAAGAACAGAATGTATGTGTGTAATGATAATCAGGCTGTTTCTAATCTATCAATCGATCGAGTGATGGCAATCGCTTCAATGCATTCCCTGTGCTGATAAAAAAAAAATGTGCACAGTATTTGAAATTTACTTAGAGTGTACCTTGAAGAGCAACATGTTGACCTCAGTCTAAAACAGTTTTACATAGTGTTCCAGATACTGGAGTCGTAGTGTAAAGTCATTTCCCATCACTTTGTCAAATGTATTGCATGTGCTGTCAGCTAAAACTGAGGCATGTCAGCCAGGCATAACCACAAATTATTACTTGCTCATATTACATTATCATCTTTAGCTCTGTATTCTGTTAGTGTGATATTGGCTAAATTACATTTAGCCAATATTACACTAACAGAGTAATAATGAGATCAATTCTGACATTGTAGCGATGCATTCATACAGCATTGTTATGCAAGTTTGATAGACAGTGTCATGCATTTGACACCATTAGTGTTCAGCATGTTCCAAACAAAACTAAAAGTGACGTTCCAACAAAAGTATTTCTTCTAAAACCAGGAGCCAAACTCTGATGTAGAGATGAAATTCAGTCAGTATGGAGTAACAGATCCTAGTTAATACTAACACTCCACATCTGTTAAGTCTTATCTTTCCCAAGTATTATTTTTCAACTAGCATTAACCTTTTATCTTATAGCTATCAGCAAGCCACTCATCAGATAGCTGGAGCCAGTACACTGGATACTCATGTTTATGTTCTGTAAGTCTACAGTCTGTATCAGAACCACACATACAGTATACACTTACTTTTTACACGTAAGCATCCTCACAATGCACATACCACACTGAAATGACATTAAGGCCTAAGACAATGACCAACCAGTTTGATAATATTGATAAACATTTGGATGACTCCTGTTAAATTCTGCACTTTGTTTTTTAAGGTCTTGGTTTAGGGTCGATCCCAGTTTTGTGGAGTCTTCTGTGTGTATGATAAATGATCTACATTAACTGGATGAGTTATAAGAGATATACTTTTTGAGAAACTGCCCAAACATGGACTACAGTCAACTCGATTTACAGATACAGAGATTGACATGTAACTTGTGCCTCCTGCTTCTTCTGTAGACGTTGGTTTGTGTTATTAGAGGAGGAGAGCCTGGGTCTGGCCTCCCGGTCTAAGACAGCATGTTTGTGTTTGTGGGGGATGGGTGGGTTTAATAAAAATCTGTTTGTGTCCATGTTTACATGAACAGTCCAGCTGGCTATAAACTGGCAAGAAGAGAGTTGTCACAAAGATGGAGAAATGTGAGCTGCTAAGGTCTGTAGTTCTTTGTTTTCATTGGAGCTCCGCTTTACTGCGTTTGTTATGAAAGCTCGTCGGTTTAGATTTGGTCCTCCCCTCCCCCAATTTCTCACAATCTCTGCTTTTTCCTGGACCAATTTTAATAGAAACCAAATGTTGGGCGTTAGGACCGCTTAGTTAAAATGCCTGAGAATTTTAAATGCTTTAGTAATTTGTGGTTTTTTTTGTTTTTTTTTTTGTAAAAAAAACCTCTGAAATAATGTTTTAGGACCATTAAACAGTGTTCTCGAGCCCATTACTGGACAATAATATAGAGCTTCAGGGCTCGTGTCCTTACAAAAAAATTGGTCTTACTTTATTTTTATATATTTATTTTGTTTTAAGCTTCCAAAAAAAGGAATTTATTTTGTTTGTTTGTATTTTTAAGTAGTTATGAACGTGACTCAGAAAGTGTTGGTATCATCAGGATAAAATATCTTCTGCCTTATTATATGCTTCAGAGATAATGTGTGAGGCAGGGTTATGAGGCCACATGTTTATTCATGTATTGGGTACATGAATAACTGGGAACAGTATAAATCATCATCTTATTGATGATGTAAAGCTTGTCCATTCATTATTATTATTATTATTATTATTATTATACATTTCTGCAAAACCAAAAGGAATGTTTCTTTTCTGTTGCAGTGGTATCTGACAATGGGAATGAAGTTAATCATTTTCTTTCTTTTTTGGCATAACAGCAAATGGTGATGAGCCTTCGAGTCTCTGAACTACAAGTACTCCTAGGATACGCTGGTCGCAATAAGCACGGTAGAAAGCACGAACTATTGACCAAAGCACTCCATTTGTTGAAGGCTGGCTGCAGCCCTGCTGTACAGATGAAGATCAAGGAGCTGTACCGTCGCCGTTTCCCCACAAAAATGGTGTCCCCAACAGACCTCTCTCTCGCCGGGGTCCACTCGACAACAGGTGTAGCATCTGCAGGTTTGCCTGCCAGCCTCACCCAACTCGGGTTCGACAGCCACGGTGCTCCTTCGCCTCTACTGCCAGTCTCTCTCCTGGCGCCCAAGCATGAGCTGGGCCTTCCACACCTCCCTTCTGCCCTGCATCCTGTCCATCCAGATGTCAAGCTTCAGAGGCTTCCTTTTTATGACGTGCTGGATGAACTGATCAAGCCCACCAGCCTGGGTGAGTGATTCCACCCACCCCCCACCCCCCACCCCACTCTAGACCCAGATGGTTCCTTCTACTTGGTGACACTGACATCAAGGTGCTCTTGAAATGATTTATGGCCCATCAGGTTGAATAATATCCAGTGAGGCTATATATAGCTATGGTGCTAAAAATAATGGAGGCAGTATCATTGGAAAGAAGGTGCTTTACATATTTGAGTCCACTCGCAAGCTACCCATTTTAGTGAGCCTCACTTGGTGTGCATGTGGGCAGGGATGGGAAAAAGATCTTATTGCAGTAAGTGAACGTTGGCTGTAAAAGTAGAAACAATGTGGACGTGGCATAACCACAATCCTGAATCTCGTGACATTACACAAACAGAAACTAGAAACAACTTGCTACATATTATTCAGAAGTTTACTATTAAACTGCTTTAAAATATATTTACCAAACAGCAGAATTAAATTATATTCACCTGAACTTGAATTCATGATGTGTCTAATATTAGGTGTAAATTTATCTTTTCAAAAGTAGAAATAAATCCAGGTATCAAAATGTAAAAAGTAGGACATTTAGACTGACTATAATCACATGGTTGTGAAAATTTACTTTGTGGAAGTTCCTTTCATCAAGCGCAATTCCAGGCCGAGACATTTAGCGCAACGATTTTGTCCACATGTTTATGGTCCACAGTATTTCTAACCCCACATTAGTGATATAACAAACATGCCTTTGCCACACCTTTGGTCGCATATGTAAGGTTTACATTAATAATGGAATTAAACAATTGACATTTTAGACTCAAATGAAAATGAATGTATGAATGAATAATTTTCTCTCTGTCTCTCTTTCCCCTCAAGTTCTTCCTTACTATAAGCAGATTAAATTGAGTAAGTTCTTTTTGAACATGTACAGTTTGAATTGCATTTAGAGTGGTATGTCTCAAAAGAGAATCAGTAAATTGGTTCTTGTATTTGTAATCATAATAGAAAAACTATGTTAAAATGTGTAAGAAGCTTTCAACATATCAAAATAGTTCCCCACATATCTGTAAAAACTAACAAACATCATAAAGTATAATGCCCTTCACACATCAACAACCATTTCAGTTTTATTTTCACAATTTATCTGCCTAAATTCACTTGCATGCTAATGTTTTTCTAGCCTCAGACAACAATCAAAGGTTTCAGGAAACATGCTTTCCATTTGCATTGACGCCACAGCAAGTCCAACAGATCAGCAGCTCAATGTAAGTATGGCAGAGGTGCGTTGATTTGCTTACCATGGTTAGTAACCATAATGCAGATCAAGTTTGCAAATCAGACAGGATACTAATAGTTGCATATTGTGAATCGTTAAGGTGCACACTTGAACATTTTATTTTTATTTATTTATTTTTAAAGACTTATCCCCCAAAGGATAGCTGTGTCCAACATGCTTAAGCTATCCTTTGATACAGTATGGTCTACTGCTTTTCTCTCACCCCTACTTCTTCTGTTTCACAGGGACATCTCTGGGACCAAATGTGACTTTTCAGTACAAGTTCAGTTAAGGTATGACTACCAAACTCTCAGTTCACATGAAACACAACAGACAATTAAATAAAACGAGTATTTTTATTATCAAGACTCGTGTATGCATTGCATCGTTTCTATTGTGAAACCCTGAGTGAGAAGAATGCAGTAAAGTTCACAATTAGCTCTCTTTTCTTTTTAATTATACAATACTGATGAAAAGTACACTGTGTTTCCTTTTTGTTCCTAATTGCTTAGGTTGTTATTACATTCCAGCACTTTTCCTGTTGGGTTTCTGTAGACCAGTGCAGATTGTTCCCACACATTTCTTATTTGGCCCCACAACATCATGCGCAGTTCCTATCTGCTTTATCTGTTGCAGGTTTTGCTTATCAGAGACGAGTTGTCCTCAGGAAGACCATTTCCCACCAAACCTCTGTGTGAAAGTGAATGGAAAGCCCTGTAACCTCCCTGTGAGTCTGAGCTTGTCAAAACCATTTAAACAAAGGCTTCATCTTGTTGTGGTGAATGCCAAGCTTGAGCTCTAATTTTATTGGAAAATATTCTTTTTACTGAGGCTCAGAAGAATTTTGATGTAGCACTAAGTATTTGTTGGCCCTTTAACCAGTAAATGGCATATTTAATTAAATTCTTTTAAAAAAAAGTTCCACTCTAGGGCAAGTACGTAATGTTTCCATTTGTATTTTGTCATGCAGTTGTTATTCTTCTAATTGTCCTTAGGGCTATCTTCCTCCAACTAAAAATGGAGTGGAGCCAAAACGACCAAGCAGACCGATCAACATTACCTCTCTGGTGCGGCTATCCACAACAGTCCCCAACACTATTGTGGTATCTTGGACATCAGAAATCGGCAGGGTGTGTATTGGGATAGTGATCGATTTGGCGCTTTATTTGATTTTGTGAATGATTCAGAGAAATCCCATTGCTTTTTTATGTTGTGCCGAATCTGTATCTCAAGAGAGCTGTCACCTGTCATTTGTTTAGAGTTATTCCATGGCAGTGTACCTCGTCCGACAGCAGTCCTCTTCAACATTGCTACAGAGACTACGGTCGAAAGGCATCAGGAACCCAGACCATTCAAGAGCGCTCAGTGAGTTCAGTTGTGAAAATATTTACAATGGTGTTTTGCCAAAGATGCTCTACTAGTATTCCATTGTGTGAAAATGTTAATCAAAAATCGCTTTTTAATTTCCAACAGTCAAAGAGAAATTGACGGCTGATCCTGACAGCGAGATTGCTACCACTAGTCTGAGAGTCTCCCTTCTCTGTCCGGTATACCTGCACTCTTTGCTGAAGTTATAATCTGGTTTTTTTTTTTTAATATAGAGGGGCTTTGTGGTTACACTGTTGACAGCCGTGCATGTGTGTAACAGTGTAAACAGCAAAAAAAAAAAATCCTACATTTTAGTAAAAACTAATTCTTATATTAAATGATCATTTAACAGTTTTATAGATGTTAAAAAGTAGGCCTACAATATACGACAGATTGTACATTCTGATTGTACATACTATA
>JAOVVF010000036.1:22845958-22871456 GCA_028565595.1 Duopalatinus emarginatus | reverse complement strand
CACCAATAAGCCATAACATTAAAACCACAATAACTCTGATCTGGACCATACAAGTCATCTACAGGTCTACTGTAGTATCTGACACCAGGACATTAGAGACAGATCCTCTGATCCTCTGTGGCTGCTCTGTGTCCTCAGCCTTGTTGAGCAGGTCTTCATCCTCCAGACACATTATTGTTAGGTACTAATCACTGCATACTGGTGTTTTAGAGATGAGATCTGACCCAGTCGTCTAAACATCACCATGTGGTCCTTGTCAAAGTCACTCTGGTTCTTACACTTGATCATTTGTTTTGCTTTCAGCACCTGAGTTGTCTAATGTATGTCACCCCTTGACAGGTCCCACTGTACTGAGATAATCAATGATGTTCAATTCACCTGTCAGGGGGTTTTGTGGTTTTAATGTTATGGCTGATTGGTGTAGATTTGAGTGTTTCAGAAGACGCGGCCGTGTTTTAAATCTGCAGTGTCTATATACGTATATATGCGTATATATGCATATAGAAGTCTATATACGTATATATACATATATAATTTACTCAGATTTTATATCTTTATGAATTAATTCCCATAGGAATGTCACATGCATTTTCAGCTGAATTATTTAGATATAAACTGAGACATAAGTCCCGCATTAATTCTCATGAAATTCTGTCCAGAGGGTCTAGTGTCTCTGGGTCATTTCTATTTTACCCATATTTACATGGCACATAATGGGAACATGACAAACATTCCTATATTTCCAGGGTCCTATGTTACTCAGTTCTACACATGTGTTCTCCCAGTATGTTCAGATTAGGGTTAGAATCCTGGAAACCTAGTAAAACCTAAAACCTGGTTACCAAAGACCCTGAAGAAACAATATTGTTGTTACTCTCCCTATGTAGTCATGTGGACAGAATTCAATACAGAATGTGTCCACACACAGTGTTTACAGTTGTTTCCTTTGTATCATGCCATTATGTTTACCTGACGTTACAGGCTACAGAGTGGAACAAGTATGACGAGCGTCTCCTGAAAGCGGTGGAGAGTGGTGATGTGGACAAAGTCACCAACACACTCAGGAAAGGAGCAATCGCCACCAAATTAGACGGTGATGGCCGTTCTTCGTGAGTGTCAAGTTTAAATAGCTTCCTGTAATTGGACAGACAAGTGATTATAAAAATAAGCACATTTACTGTTCACAATTGTGTTTCTATTTATTTCCCTCCCTCTTGTCCTACTTATATCTTGGCACGAACAGCTGCATGGATAGATTCACAGATAGAGGCTGAATGAGAATAAAGTGATGGGTTTGTTTTTTTGCACAACACCTTATATCTTTGAGGGACCTGCTTGGGTCTTCCTCTGCAGCATGTTGTCACTGAGTTTAAAATGTGGGATCTATTTTTGGCTAAAATGTTTTCATGTCTTTTTTTTGCTGAGATGATTTTACACCTCTGCTTGTTATCGATGTACAATAAAACTTCCCCTTTTATCATAAACTTTATTATTAAATTTCATGTAATACTTATTCTATGTAATATTCTATGTAATTGATTAGAATATTAATGAGGGCCTGACCATCCTTAAAACACATTTGGTGGTGTTAGATGCATCACATATAATAATTGAGGTTTTAGGAAGAATGTTGGCTTGGCTCTACTCCACATTATTTTAATGAGCAAGTTTTAAACAAAGAGGGAACAAAGTATTCTAGCTGTAATGGTACACATTATCTTCTGAAGATAATGCTAGTTGATATATATACAGACAGGTGACAAATTACAGGAAAAGTAGGTGGCTCTGTTTTGCCCTAGGAGGCATTTTGGGTTCATGAGGCATGGCTTGAATTTATTTGCACCTTTAGATGGAAGGTCACTACAAATCTAGTACCAAGTTATACTGAAGTTTAGATTTTACGATATGGCCTTCACACCATCAGATCTTAATCCAGCTAAACACTTCTGGGTGACTTCATATCAAAAATCTATATCTGTAAATCTGTATCTACACAGTACATTTGCCAGTGTTAGATCATCACTGTCAGTGTTACATGTTAACTCTCACACTGTTCATTTAACAATAACTGTGTTGATTTCGCACTGGGAAATTTGCTGTGTATATCTATAAATACGAATATCTTTAGAAACAAAGGTCTTGTTCGCCCCTGTACAGTAGTAAAGTAGTATCAGTGCTGAGGTGCACTAAAACAGATCAGTAAATAAAACTATATAATATAATATAATATTATATTATATTATATTATATTATATTATATTATATTATACTCTTAACTTATGGAGATATCTATGATACCTAATAGAATATACTAATTTCCTACTTGAAGATTAGGCCAGTGACAAGGCAGGATTTTTTTATTGCATCAGCATGCATGCCTGAGTGTGGAATAATGATAATAATAATAATAATAATAATAATATTAATAACTGATGATGATGAATAACATGGGCGGCACAGTGGCAGTGTTTCGCCCAACCTCCCGAAAGTACGCTGGTAGGTGGATTGACAGTTCTAAAATTGCACCTAGGTGCGTGTGTATGTGTTGCTCTGTGATGTACTTGTATCTCCTGTATCACTACCAGTGTTCCCAGGATAGGTTCTGGATCTACTGCTTCCCTGACCCGGATAAAGTTGGACATAATACTAGAGATAAAGCTGCAAACAAAGATGAAAATGAATGAATGAAAGATAATAGCTTTATTATTATAGCCTCTCTCCATGCCTCCCTCCATCTCCCTGCTCTCATCAAGTGACAATGAAAGCCGAGCTAGCTCAAGCTTGTTTGGAATTCACAATACAGATGAATGCCAATGAATTAAACAGTTTTCTAGCCAAATATCCTGTTCATCTTGCAATGTGTTGCATCACACAAGGAAAATGTGTTATGATTTATGTATTACATTGTCTTTAAAGTGAACTAAGGATTGATCCTATCTGTATCTCATAGTGCCTTTTCTGTCTTCTTGTTTCCCCTCCTTTGTTGGCCCTTTTAACCTTGTACCATGTACACCACAGGCGCAAATATATTTAAAATAAACCCATCTTAATAAGTTGCCATTGTAATAATGTAAGAATTCTCATTCCTTCAACACAGGCTTCACCTAGCAGCAAGCAGCGGGCTTATAAATAGCCTCAATGTTTTCCTTGCCCACGGTGTCAACCTACGCACAGCAGATGCTGCTGGTAAGAGTCATTCTCCACTCATAATCAACCATTGTACACGATACATGCAGTATGTGACTAAACACATGTAATCAGCATGTCTTATACATTAATAACGTCTTGTTCTGCAGGCAAAACAGCACTGCATCTTTCTTCCAAAGGCGGTCATTCCGCCTGTGTGCAGCGTCTGTTGCAGGTATGGCGAGTTTTGCTTTCACTTGTTAACAATTGCAGGAAGAAAGGTCTGCGAACTAGCTGCATCGGAATGACAAGTTATGGCTGTCCCATGTTTGTTGTAAAACAGCCCTGCCAAATTTTTTTTCAAAAGCCTGTTTAACGAGATCTAGTGACTGTAGTTTTGTTTTCTTTGCCTCAAAGTCTTTGTGCTTTTCTCCTTTTGTTCCCTCACATACAACACTTGAGCTGAGGCAAGGTCAGAGCAGTTTTTTGTACCATAGCAACTCTACCTCCTCAGTGTACAGTAAACAGTGAGAAATGATAAAAGAGCTACATCAGGGTTAAGGGAGATAGTGGTTGTACTCTATTCTGAGTGAAAAATGATAGCCTTGACTAACAAACAGCAGTGTCATGACAATTTTTTTTATTACAGTATTATAGTTTTATTACAAAAATAATATATTTTTTACCTTAAGTAATATTCATTTTTTTTCTGTAATGTAATTGTAAGAAATTGTAAGAAAATTAATGAATCTCTAATGAATCTTCCATTTATTATTAAATATGTTTTGCTTTGCAGTGTAAAAATCCTGTTGACATCACAGATCTGAATGGGAGGACTGCTTTACATGAAGCAGGTGAGCAGAACATCTAACATCTCTTAGAATTCTTTGTGATAGGCAACGCTTTTGTTCCTTATGTTCCCCTGCATTATTTCTAAAGAGACCTGGACGGAATACCAAATACTGGAAATACTACTTTCCATATTTTGTATCAACTGTCCAATCAGTAATAATTTATTAATATTATATAACAATCCAGACAGTGACGAGGTCCATTATAAATAATTATACAGTTAACTGCCACTTCATGGGGAAACGCATACTAATACTGGGTAGGCATGAATTCCACATGGCTCTAGTCCATGAGATCACATTATTGCAGGTTTGTCAGCTTTACATTCGTCCTGGGAACCTGTTGTTCAACCACGCCCCAAAAGTGCACTATTGCATTAAATCAACAATTTACAAAACTCATTAGCCAGGTTTCTATTAACATGCCTAATGTACAATTAACCAAGTAATTGAAACAGATAAAAAAAACTCAGAATGTGGCTTTTAGACAGTTTGACAAAGCAAAATTGAAGCACATTTTTCGTATTTAAGGCTCCTCAGTGGAAATCAAAATTCCAACACTTATCAGATCTGTTACCATATTTAATTAAAAAGAAGTGTGAGAGAGAAACCACAGCTTTAATCACATAACATCCCTCAGTGGAAACAAAGACTATTTGCAATTGTGTCAACTGTAAAAATAAATAAATTAAATTTTGCTTGGAATCTGCAATGGCAACCTGGCTACTGTCTTGTTGGATGTCACCATTATTGGTTGAGTGTGTATCATAAATATTATCTTAGTTGTCTGCATATCAGTCTGCAAATCAAGTAATTAGTTACAGCCAGTGATTTCAGGCAGTCGCAAAAGTTAGGACACCCCTGAGTAGGAATGTGCTATACTGAGAACTGCAGATCATTTTTCAAGTAGCACGTTTTGCACAGTGTCACAACGATTACTAATAAACTGATGAATAGTGAAGTGAAGGTGAGCAGCACACTGATGTGTCCCCCATGTGATTTATAGGTTTAATCTAGTGCAGTAAATTACAGCTGTTCACTGGTCTTATGGATGGTGCCATTTATACCATTTTCCCAGGGGGCACTTCGGGAGGAAATTAACAAATGCTTGCTTCATCCCTCCTAATTTCTGTGGCCGGGTTTTTACAAAAAGAAAAATCACAAGCCCATAGCAGACCAAATCAAACGTTAACATCTTTTCCTAATCGAAAAGCATTTATGTAAGGATTAAGAAAATCACTGTTCAGTATCAGTCAATACATTTAATACATCCGCTTGATGCTTTGGATGCTTTGGTTTAAATTGTTGACCTGCATTTTTATACTCTTACATTAACTTTAATGGCAGGAGAGAATAAGGAATCAGCACTTTTATTAGGGAGGTCAGCATGCCTAGTTTGAGATGACATATTGGTTGATTTCCTGCTGATTGAAGAATCTTGCGTTTGAAGAATATTCCCAGATTTCTTTGATAGTTTTAAATCTTATTGTGTATATATGTTGTGTATATTGTAAAACTTTTACTTGAATAATTTCTCAATTATTCAAAAACCTACCCAGAGCCTTAACCCTGTGGAGAAAACTAATTGGTAATCAATATACAGTAATTCTTGATGAAACTACCCTGCTATGTACCTGATGTTAATATTAGCTTGTTTATGTAGCTTATGCAGGTCACACCACAATAATCAAAATACTGTGTGGCAGCGGTGCAACTGTCAATACTGTCGATAAGGTAAGAACCTGTGGTTAAGCAGTTCACTGTCTTCACTATATAACTTCACTCAACAGTTACCCCAGGCACTGGTTATTACCTGGTTAATACAAGAACAAAAATCCACTGTACTTGAACAGTCATCTTCCCTGTCCTTTGTCCCATTATTGCCACACCTTATTATCAAACACATGTAGTCATATCAGATGGCTGCTTGAGTCTGTTTACATTTGAGCTCATCCGTATAGTGCCGACATGTGGTGAAATAGTTATTAATTAATGTAAGGAAGCAGGCAGCCACTTCTGTTTTATTATTATTATCTGTAGTAGCTGCTGAAATTAATAATTTCTGTCAAAATAGATCCTTGTTTGTTAGATTTTTACAATGGTTTAAGCTTGAAATTTAAACAGACATCAAATCAAATTTGTGTTATGTTGATATGCATGACAATGATTTCTGTCAAAATGTTGGTTTTCATCAGGATGGCCGTACTCCTTTGATGTTAGCAGCACAGATTGGTCATACCCGAGCTTGTCAGCAACTTTTAAATTGTGGAGCTTCGGTCAATCTTCGAGACAAGAAAAATAAGTATGCTTTATTCTTTCTGTTCTTATTTCGATCCTAAATAATGGATCTTCAAAAGGGCCAAAATGGCTTCAGGTTTTCATTCTGCACAAACAGGAACCACACGTGATTTAATTATGGTTTAATTATACTTGGTTAGCAAACAATTCTTTGATGTGTACTGAACTGGCTCTACTGTACCATAGCTTTATAACGCTCAATTAGGTCTTCAAATAAAGGGTATTTAGCCCATAGTGAGGTCTGAGGTATACTGTAAATATTGTGGGTTAAGGGTAGGTGTGCTTCAGGACAGGAATCCTGTGGGAACAAGCACAAAGTCAAAAAGTTGGCAAGAAAGGGTGGAATAAGGATAAGCAACAGGAGGGTATTGGTCCTGGTTTATCCTGGTCTGAGTCACTGTGGTTTTAAATGACGTTTATTTATAATTTGGGGAATTATACCAAGTCTATGAGAAAATAACTTATTAAACAATACAATAAAGAATAACAAACAAGAGAGCCGTGAGTGGGAGTGGAATTAAAAAGCAGTTCCCTACACAATCCTTGCACAACTGTGGAATATGGACTACTTGTGTGAACAGAAAAAAGAAATACAACCTAAAAGTAGGGCCAAGGAATTGCTATATTGTCATCCGAAGTCTAGATCTAAACTTTAATAGTAATAATAAAGGCATGCAGAGTAATGCAGGAAATTTTGCTGTATACTTAGGAGATCATGTGTTGTAACCTTGAGGATGCCACAAACAATCTGTGGCTAGGAGCTAATGAAGCAAAAGGGATGGAATGAAGGTGTGATCTGATAATAGGGAGAGCTGACTACTGGGTGGGAATTGGCAGGTGGCACACATTGGGAAGAAAAATCAATATTTGTGGTTCTTTCATAATAGCCGTGCTTCTTGTTTGGCCAATTAAAATGCTTGTATATTTCTATGCTATTTATTTAAGAATACTTGCTTGTTGACTGAGATCATTCATCAGTACCAAAGTATTAAAAGAAATCAAACAACATAAAGAAGTAATTGTCATTAGATTTGGATTCAGGGTAAACCAGCTGCTGGAATGTTGTTCTACAAAAAAAGGTGATGTACTGTATATACACTAACATAGTAGTCTTTTATTGATAAATATATGTGTTTATATAAACACACACACATGAATAAATAAGGGGCAAGGTCAGAAGATTGTTGTCTTAGGAATTATTTAGGAATGTGCTCCTGAATAGGAGAATACGGTACACAATAAATAAACGTTTGCACACGTTTAATAGCCATAGAGATGAGCCATAGGCCATGGTGCTACAATGCTTAAAGAATTGGATATAAGGTCTCAGTGACAATTTTCTCTGTATATAAAGTGCTGTTCTTTGTGTGTGTGTGTGTGTGTGTGTGTGTGTGTGTGTGTGTGTGTGTGTGTGTGTGTGTGTATGTGTGTGAAGAACTGCACTGATCTTGGCTTGTGAGCATGTTTGCCATGAAGTAGTGGAGATCTTGCTGAAACACAAGGCGGATGTTACTGCTGTGGATCTGCAAGGCCATGACTCGTGCCACTACGCCCGCCTCAGTGGAGACCAAACCTTGATCATGATGATCAAACAAGCCTGGGATGCAGCCAGCAAAGGCAAGTCATCCGAAGCAAGCAGTGGCTTAACTGTAAGGAAAAAACAATTGTACCTGGCAAGATCTGGCAAGACGTAATATTGTTCTAATCCAGCCCATTTTGCCTCCTCTGAAACATGGCTGTACATGTAGTACTTACAATACATTCTTTTGTTTATTACAGGGAGATGTCTTACTGAGCTAGGTGATGGGTGTAGGTACATCATCAGAAAACTGTACTTGGTTGTTCTTGAAGGACAGAGTTTATAAAGCCTAGCTTAATAACCTTCAACGTTAGTTTGCTCATTGAATGATGGTGTATCAGCACCTTAAGCTAAAACGAAATGGATTTGGAAGTGGTATTTACTGTTTATTACAGATCACCAATCCCAGTTTTATAACTCTGCCTGCTTTCCTTAAGTCTTATGGGTGTGTGCGAGGCACATGTTGTATTCTGTCAGATGTTGTTGCCACTTGTCTATGAATGAGCTTATTAAAGAAAAACGTGTGAGATGAATGAATGTTTCAGCAGTCTGGCTTTTGGATGTAGGACCCTACTGAATACATTAAAGTAGTTTCTCATCTGAAGCAGTATTCTGATGTATTTTTCAAGTGCTGAGTGCTGTGAAATTTACTACACCATAAAACAAAGCCTCAGTGGAGCCTATTGAGCCACAGCCACAAATTACAAGAGCTGTGTTATGACCCTGGCTCTGGAACTAGCCCTCAGCACTGCTGCACATTGTAAATAAAACAAAGAGAAAACATCGATGAAAATATTATAGGTTTAGTACTAAAACATTGAACAATATCTGAATGATAAATATATTACTTTTGCTCTTTATTTATAGGTATAGAGGCTTCCAAGACTGGTCCAAAATTACAGCAGCAGGTAGGGATGGAATGGAAAACTGGTTCTCAAAGGGTGAATTGTTATTTATGAGTCATGTTTTAAAAGATTTAATGATGCTTCTAAGACAAAGTGAATATTTGACACATCCTACCTCTCTGTCTGCTGCTTGGTTTTGCTTGGGCTTACCACCAGAATCTATACATGGTTCTCATGCTTATGTCTGTTAATCTTACTGCAACCTAAATGTTGAACTGCTAATAACAATGCAGTTAAAGAAGCATCCTGATTTTGATTGGGTGATCTTTGATCTATCTCATGTTAAAATCAATGATAAAAAATTGAATGAATGCTGTTTTTTTCTGCAGAGGTCACTGAGTAATGAAACTCATGCACCTGTAAGGAAGCTGAGTGCGCAGGTAAGCATAATATTGCTCTAGTGACATTAGTGACTGGGACGTTAACATGTAGTTTCTTTTGCTTATATGTATTAGTAGTGAATTCATCACCCTGAACTCAACAGATTTTAGTATCAAATAGCTTTTAGTATAATAATAGCATAGTAACACACTGAATTGCCAGAAGAACTGGTACAGACGGGCCTATGCAAAATACATGGGCTGGTTGTGGCTTTATAATGGTATGGGGTTTGTTTAGTTGGCCCCATGGGACACCCCTGGTACATCTACAGACGTTTGTCACAGGTGAACGCTATGCATTACTCTTTTCTGACAAGTTGTACCTGTTCATTTCCTGCATTCGTTCTAATAGGTTTGGCCTCTTCCAACAGCACAATGCATAACCAGATCTCAACATTCACTAAAGTGCCAGTCTAATGCTTGGTAGGTCTTCCATGGGACTTGAACTCCACAAGCTTGTAGAAATATTCTGTAGTCAATGAACACCATATTTCCACAATTTTTTGTATTCTGAGGATTTTTGTGGACCACAGTGTGTTGCATGGCATCCCAGATGTGTTCGATAATCTTGTAATCTGGTGACTCTGAACATAATTTGACATTTGTAGATGTGTGTGGTGGTGCATTGTCCTGCTGAAAGTGGCAAACAGGTGTAACATATCAGAAAGGAGGCACAGATAGCGTTCACCTATCAGAGACGTGTAGATGTTTCAGGGGTCCCATCGAATACCAGTAGACAAACCCTATACCATTTTGTATTTTGCATAGGCTTGTTTGTACTAGCCTTTCTGGCATCTTAGTGTATTGTATAGTGTATACTGACTGATATTATTGCACATTAGGCATCATTTGCAAATACATTATATGGTATTCACCCATGTAATCAAAATCTTATAAGAGCATTTTGAAGAAGCATTAAATTATTAACAATCGGTGAGTAACTCACTATACCTTAATCACAGCAGATGAAGCCTGACCCATACGGCACTGTTCTCTCTCCAGCATGCCTTATTTCAGTGGTGCTAAATTGTGAATAACCTTTCATTAATGAGTAATCTCTGAATTGCAGAAAGAGTATGGCAGCCACTCGGAAAATGGTAAGAGTTGGACATTAGGATTAATCAGTAGCATGTAATGGTCAGTCTGCTGTTTTGACCTTTGATTTTTGTTTCTTAAAGGAAAAATACAAAAAGATAATGTGCAGAATTATCCACTGGATTACACACAGGTATATAGATTCCTATAATTGTCTCTATTATTGTTACTTCTACATTGTTCTAATTGTGACATGATGAACATGACTGCCAACTATTTCACTTTTTTCCCCATATTCCTGCTACCTGTATATGTCAGTTTGCTTAGGAACAGAAAGCAAATTTCTACAATGTAGGCAATGATAACATTTTCTCTCAGACATGTTACGCAGCCTCAGCTATAAGTATGTAATCTGAAATTAAGCTCTTGACTGCTCAGAGATCTGTTGACAGAATATTTCATCATCTTCATCTTTATCAATTTTAGGTTAAACATCATGCCCCACATTCAGCAGCCTCATTCAAAGGAAAGGAGGTGCTGGCTGGTGAGTCAGATCTCCTTAGGAGGGAGCTGTGGGAGACTAGACGGAGGTATGATGCTGCCCAGGAAGAGCTGCTTAGGCTGGATGCAGCTTTAGTGGTGCGCACTCGGGACTACGAGGACCTGAGGAGAAGCAGTGAGCGAGCATTGCAGCAGGCCCACAGCCGCTCATGGGAGCTGGAGGAGGCCTTGGGTGAGGTGCAGCGTAGAATGGCTGGCTCAGAGGCTAGGGTAAGGCAAATGCAGGCACATTTGGTAAGTATGCGTGAGAACCTTATGGAGGAGATGCGAGCACAACTGGTTGAGACCAAAACAGAGCTGCATCGAGCACATGATGAGGTTGGCCAAAGCAAGAGAGAAGCTGAGGAGCAAAAAAAGAAGAATGATATGCTTCTGCGGGAGGTACAAAAGCTCAATGAGGAGCTCCTAAAAAAAGAGGACACAAATGCTGCACAGGCAAGGCTGGCAGGTTGTGGGGCTCAGAGGACTGAAATGGCTTGTAAGGAAATACAAACCCCCTTGGAATGGAAGTCTTGTTCTCCAAAAAACACCATGACCGATCTTATTGGTGAGACTCTACAGCGGGAGATGGATAAGAAGAGCTACATCAGTCTAGAGGAACATGAGACTATAAGAAGCTCACTTGGTACTGCACTTGAACAGGCACAAAGCCAGGCTCAGGAAGCACTGCTGAGGCATCAGAAAACAAGTGAGGAAAATCAGAGTCTCATCAGTGAACTGCAGGAGCAGAGGGCAGAGCTGGACACCCTGCAGGAGGCCCTACAGTCCCGGTTTGTGCCTGTGGCTATGCTAGAGACGAAGGAGAATGAGATAGCTCAGCTTAGGCTGACTCTTAAGCAAATGGAGACGGAGAGCAAGGAGTATGAGGAGGAAGGCAATAAGGCAAGTAGTGCTGAATTGCAGAAGCATCCTGACCCTGAGCAAAAATCACAGAACAATAAAGACACACTGACTGTCGGAACTCCAGCAAAGAGCACATCCACCACTGTCAACTTCAAGGAGGAGAATGTGCTACTAAATACTTTTAACGGACAAAATAAGGTTTGAGCAAATTTTTAGAATACAAACCATATTTCTATTCAGACTATATTATTACTTGTAGCAGTATATATGGCATATATGTGCTAGTTACAGCAGTATTTCTCAGCACTACCGGTTTTTTGGCTTACCCAAAGTGTTTCCAATTCCAGGATTCAGAGATGATAGTGGAGGCAGAGGAAGGTCAGCAGGCAGCTCAGAACAGCTCATCAACATCCAGCAGCGCCTGTAGCCTTGTGCACTCAGACAGCACCGTCCTGCAGGCACACATTAACAGCCTGCAGCAGCAGCTAGAGGTCAGTCGCCTCCTACTGGGTATTCTAAAAGCCCTCTATGGTGCTCGGCTCACACCTACACACTCTGTAATAGTGTGTTGTCTAATGAATTGTCTAATTGAGACTCTTTGGATTGAAAATGTTTGACCTTTTCAAGACAAACCACTACAAACCAAATGATTATTTCTGTTCATGCGTAAGTGATTTTTGAGGCTAAATGGAAGTCTTGAATATCAGGTATATTATGTGATAGCAGTCTTGTGCTTTTAAGAGTAGAATTACATTTTTTACATTTACGGCATTTGGCAGACGCTGTTATCCAGAGCGACTTACACGGTCATTGGTATTACAAGTAGGCCATCGTTGTGTTAGGGGTCTTGCCCAAGGACCCTTATTGGTGTAGCACAGACTGGCTGCCCAGACCGGGAATCGAACCCAGGTCTTTCACATGGGAGCCGATGATGTTAACGCTATACCACACCAACCACAGTAGATGTATATTGTTATTGCATGCAAGCAGATCTTAAGTCCACAGTCTTTTTGGACTTTGTTTAAGTTGTTGTTGATGTCAATTTTGGACTTTTTGTATACGAAACACATAAAAAGTTTAGAAGTTTAACTGTGATGTCCAGGCAGAGATCCTACTACCTACAATAGCTGAGAAAGCCCACTGCACTGCAAGTTAAAATACTGAAAACACATGCAACTTCCAAAACACATGCAAAAAGACTCAACAGTTTCCGAGGGACATTAAAAGTGGACGGAACCATTCAAGAGCTGGCTTTTATCTGTTTTATCTGTTTATTAATGAAGATGGTTTATTGACCAGTTTCTTGTGTTTATATTTCATTTCCTCCTTAATAAACCGACTGTGTCTTCATTAATGAACAGATACAGCTTACTTTCAACCACTCGGTATGCATTTCTAATGTGGAATGAAATATGAACATGACAAACCGACTGTATCTTCATTAATAAACAGGTACAACTTACTTTCAACTAAGCACTGTGCACTTTTTAAGATAGAATTAAATATAATATAATCGAATGGTTCCATCCACTTTCAGTGTCCTTCTGAAACACTTCTATTGTGTTATAAGTCTTTCTGCATGTGTTTTCAGTATTTGCAGCACGTTTGGTGGTCTTATCAGTCTGATGCTTGTGTTTTGAGAATTTGCAGCACAGTGGGCCATCTCAGCCACCGTAGGGGAGATCACATTCACTGTAATGTTTATTTTTGCCTAGGGTGGTGTTTTTTTTCCTGGTTTCAACCCTATAACTGTGTCCAGCAGAATCTCACAGGCTCTCTATCTTCACAAACACTTCCTCTGCCTCCTGCTGTAACCCTCCTGCTAGTATGTGTACGTGTATTTATTTACGTGTCTGTGTGGCCGTGGCCAAGGTGAAAAATTCAGATGCAAGCTGAATTAGTTACATTTTATATATATATATATATATATACATATTTCGTTAAGTGCTCTCTCTCTCTCTCTCTCTCTCTCTCTCTCTCTCTCTCTCTCTCTCTCCCTTAGAACTCTGAAAGGCGTTATAGACACGTTCTCGGTATATATCGTACACGTCTTCTCAATGCAGCTCAGGTATGATTTGAAGCTGACACTACTCTGCAGACTCACACTCATACTCTATAATATAGTGTTCTGTTAATATGTGTATGATATGTTTCTTGGCACTGGAGGGGTAAAATTGTTGCTGGGTTTTAGATATGGTTTTGGAATAATTATTGTTTTATGTGTGATTGTAGGGCTTCATGGATGAAGATGCCAGACTGGCACTGCTTCAGATTGCCCAACTGAGACAGGAGTGTGTATGTTGATTATTGCTTTTCTGTGTCTCTCTATGTTCGAGTCAGCATTCTTCTCATGTTCTGAGTGTGTTTGTGTTTGTATGTGTGTGTGTGTTAGAGGGGGGGGGGGGGTTACTGATTAAGTAAGTATTAGGATTGAAACCACCTGTGAGCTATAGATGTAGTACTACTGTACACAGGCTTTTGCACCTTTTAAAATGTTTTATATAAATATTTTAAAATATTTCATATTTTATAGAATGTATAATATGTACAAATTGCTAACCATTCTTTAATAAATAACAGAAATCTATGTTCATGATGTTGCCTTTCGTGGTTTCTTTTAAAGAAAAAGAAATCTTCCATGAAAGCATCAAACTTCTCTCCAAGTATAGAGCCTTGTGATTATGAGACCTTCTGATGGCTAGTTTTTGATTCACATCTCTTAATTATGATTCTGTTATTGCTGCTGTGCATGTCAGAGGAACAGGACTGCCCTCTTGTGGTTTCTGCTGCAAACTAATCTGTACTGAGGATGAGGATGATGGACACTCAAACTCACCTTTATGGACTGGTGGAGTCTTGAGTAGACCATGTCCTGTGACACTGAAGGAATAGTGCAGTCTGGCCCTATACTATAAATGTCTACTGATCAGAATTAGGTCTGATTTCTCAACAGAAGAGAATAAATCTTGGCCATATAAAAATATATCCAACATTTACTATACACCCTCTCAGTCATGCTGGTATTTTTTTTTCCACCAAGCTCCTGTGTTGTCATCCCTCTTATACATTCTCCAGAACCTCTCCCCATATGGCCTTCATTTAAGCAGTAACCTGAGAAATGATTCTTGTAGCCTCGCGTTCACCTCTGCGCTGTCATCCATCTGCTTTCTTATTTCTATTAATGAGATTTATTTTTTAAGGATAGTCTAATCCCTGTGCTCACACTCGCACCTCCATTTGTGTGTTTTTCCATTCCATGGCTGAACAGAGTTATTGTGGCCAGCGTGGCTTTATTCGCTTTCTCGGCCTGGGTGGCTGTACTGCAGCTGCAGTTGGTGAAAGCAGTATTATTTTGTGAAAGAAAAGAACCGTTTGGCATGAGGACTATGTTTTTTTTCACCCAAGGCTGGAGATTTTCTGCAGGAGAGAGAAACTTAATACGCCGTTTTACTTTGAAGCCAAGCCTGCCACATTCCCCTCCTCCACCCCTTCACCTCAATTTGTTCAGTTGAAATCCACTTCCATGCTCTGGCCATTATTGTGAGTTCTGGTTTATATTTAAAAGGAGAACAAACCACAACATTGGTTTCTAGTTTAGTTCTTTGCGGTCTGATCTGTCAAAGCTGTTCTCAGTAATTACAGTGAATGCCTTTCAGTGTGCCTCGAGATTTGCCTTTAATCAGATTTCCAGAGCCTTAACCAAAACCAGATGGCTGCTTTAGGTTTGGTTTTGCTCATATTCTTTAGTGCTCTTAAAGATCATAACATGGCATTTAACAGCCTTCTAACAAGTGTTGGCTGCTTGTGGCTCCACCCAAGGCCCGATACTTCAGAGTCGTAACTCGTGCTGTAATCGGATCACTTTAACAGAGGTACCTTTTCCCTCGGATTTAAACCACATAAGCCAGCACACTTGTACCGTTCCAGATGTTTCATGCTATATCTTCTGACACTTGAGGAAATGCTGTGTTATTCTTGAATATATACATATGACGTATGCAATATACAAGCACATAGTGATGGAAACCGTGTTGTGGACATGTAGCAGGAGAAGCCTGTGCATCCCTCATGCAAGGTTAGTGTCAATTATAGCTGTCAGTCAGTTCCACCTCTATATATTATATATAGATCATTTAAAAATATTGGGAAACATTTTTAAATAAAGGGAGCTGAGTTTGACAGAACAAAACATTATGAGATGTGTTTTGAAATGTTAGTGTGACATGCTGAGTTGACTAATATAGAGGGCCAGTGGGGTTAAAAATTTGATCATCCACTAGAGGGTGTGCAAGACATTTTGACTCTTCAAAGGCTGTCTTGTAAACCATCTACTGGTTCTTCTACTGATTACAGTATGTGCAGACTCTGTACATGTGCTTATGCATAATTCCCAGCTGACAGAGAATTCCTTAACCATTCTTCATCATCCTCCTCTTATTTTTCTTCACTCACATGCAACAACACGTAACTGCAGTGTGCCCTTAGACTCTGATCTTGTTTGCAGCGTGATTTAGATTACTTCTCATCCCGTTGTAGTCTTTTACTCTTTTTCTCCCCTTATCAGTGTGTCTTGTCTCTGTTCCTGTGGCTGTCTCTCTACAGCTCAAATTAACATGCCCTGGTGGTTAAATATCCTCATTTTTCACAAACTGCTGAGCCACGCTGTGTAAAAAGTAGATATCAAAGAATCTTAAACAGACGGTTAGAGAGCCGAGTGGAAGGCTGCCAGAAACCACATTCACAGCTTGTTGCTGTATGCCCCAGAGTCCCTTCAGTACCCAAGGAGTGTACTGGTTATTGGTATGTCAGTTACTCTTGTTGTTTTAGTAAACAAGAGTTCTTTAAAATGCTTACACAGGTTAAACACAGTATCGTAACAGTCCAGCTGGGTGTTGACGGCAGTATTTAGTCCCATCAGCCTGTCAGTAGTTTGGAAGCAGCTTGGTTATATCCTGTAACAGTTTTTTTTTTTTAAACTTTCTTTCTGTTAGGCCATACAGTACGGGTGTCCCTGAGGACCACTTTAAAAAAAAAAAAAAAAAAAAAAAACACCAAACGCATTTAACTAAAAACACAAACCAGAAATATCTATTTATCTATAGGCTCAGTAATGATTACCGTTAAGACAAACAGGTGCTTGACTTCTAGTCTGAAAAATTCTAAAGAACCTTCAGATTTTGTGTACTGTAAAGAGTCAGGAACATATGTTGTTGCAGATAATATAATGTGAAGAGATTCTCAGAGAGTCGATGTGACAGTTGTAACCAGCACGCTGAAACAGTAGACCGCAAACCAAACCTCAGTCAGCATCCTGTCAGAAATTATCACACACACACAGTTATACACCAGCCCACAGGAAAGATTAAGTGTAGAGTCTTGACTGTTTGAGACTGCCTCTCTCTGTGATCACCCTGGATCATACACTTCATTTAAACGCTTTCTGAAGAGTAGCGCCAGCTGCCGGCCCACACGGGGCTTCCAGAAGTGTTGGAGGTTTTTAATGTGGCCGTGAATGTTTCCCCAGAGCAGGAATTAGCGGTAGCTTAATTACACAGTCGGCACAGAGCCCATGTTCTGCAATGGTGGAGCAGCTAGCTCTGCTTGTGTGTATGTTTGTGACTGTTGATCATTAGTATTGGAAAATGCTTTGGCCACAAGAAGGGGCTGCGGTCTCTCCCATCTATTAAAAACATGAAAGTACAAACCTCTCGTCTCTGGAGAGAGGAACCCACCAGACATAAACAGCCTGTAAAATGGAAAATGACATCTGCGTTCATTTGTCCCATGTGAGATGGCCACATTTGGCAATCCTTACTAAAAATTCCTTCCAATCGCTTGGATCAGGACATTTACAGAAGGGGGAGGTAGCATTGCTCATCTGTTTCCAGTGGCGCTTTGGAGCCATGAGGGATATGCATCAGCGGCTAGAGAGTGATCAGATGTGAATGTTCTGAGGCCTCATCACACTTCATAGATATTTAGCTCTCGTGGGTCTTACATCACTTCCTTCGCTGATGAATGTTTATACAGACTTTCCCAAAGACATATGGCTTTAATGAAATCCATGTTATGTGGAATGTCTTCTGTCCCCATAGCCCAATCTTGTTCTCTACTGTTAATGCCGGCTCTATATGAAACCATTTGAAACCGTATTCTGACCTTCTGGGAAATTTCATGTGGAAGGAGGAGGAGTGGTTTTTTTTTTTCCCTGAGTCGTCTCTATTAAAGTTTTAAAATGCAACGTGTGCATGGGAGGTGCACAGGTGACACTGAATCAAACCACCGACATGCACATCAGTGTTTCACTCCGTCCAGCAGGGTGGCATCGGAAAAGCATTAAGGTGTTCTTAATTGTCTCCACCGAGGCTAAAAATAAGCAGGCCAACCTCCTTATCAGCATGTGGAACTGTGTCTTTTGATGTGCAAGTGAGGTGAAAAAGTCTGGGTGAAAAAAGGCTGTGAATATGTGATGAGAGAAACCTGCTCTGCCATTTTACTCTTTCTCCCTCTCTCTCCTTCTCCCTCTGTCTCTCTTTGCATTAAGCTGAATATAGAGGTAAAACAGTGTCTAATGTCGCCCTTTGAAGCACATGTCCTCTGCCCTCTTTTATCTCAGCTCCTTCAGAGATGTTGAGGACTTTGATCACTATTGTGAGCGTGTACCTTTGATTGCACCATTGTGCACCAGAATTGTCAGTGCATTCAAATGCAAATCCTCTAGTTAGTAACTTCCTAAAACCCACCTTTAAAATCAGCACGCAATTATCTACCTGTGAATAGTGAAGAATTATTTTACATGTGTAGCTCTTATAAGGTCTGTGTGTTTTGGGTGTCTTCACGGCCCTCCTCCCCTTCTGCTCTTAATACAGGCACATGTTACATCAGTTATATAGAATTAATCAGGGCTGGTATTTGTGCCCACTCTTAATCTTAGGATTGTGCATATGATCCATGCACTGGGGCCCCGACTTAGCCATCGTGTCAGAAAGGGCATCCGGTGCAAATCCTGTGCCAAATCTTATGTGACGTTATATGATCTGCTGTGGTGACCCTTTATAGGAGAAGCTATCATCAGAGTAATCCAGCTGTCTGTGCAGCAGGTGATAAAGTAATTGTTTGTACTTGTCTTTCAAAAAAACATAGAGCTCTGAGGTTGCTGTTTGGTGCTTAAAATATGGACATGAATAATTTGGAAATGTGACTGGTACTTTATTAATACCATAGTCACTACTGTTAACTACTAATGAATGCTGGTAATTGCTCAGTAAACATTAATGGTTTGTAGTTCTTTATGAGCTAAGTAAAAATTACATACATACATCTCTAAGTGAACTACTAGATAACCAGCCATTAGCAAAGAATGATCAAGTGTTGCACTATACAACATGTTTCACAGTAACAATCTGATCATTATAGACAGACAGACACAAATAGATAGATAGATTACCTTATTAACCCCAGTACAGTGTACTACACAGATATAAAGTGGCAGTAAGAGCATAAAAAATATACAAATTATTCAGTAATACTGGATTTCTCAAAGACAATAAAAAAAAAGCTCTTCAGACGAGACACTAAATCACTAAACAAATGATAGGAGGTGAGCAATCCATTCTACCAGACATAAACGTTTTAGTTTGAGTCTCATCTGTAGACCAGTGTACAAATTGGCCACAACTAAAGGTTCAAAGAGAGCTCAGATGGGTTAGTGGTGAATACGGGGTGTGTTGACCTCTGTCTCCTCTGAGTGATTGTTTTTATAATAATAAAGGAATACATTTACATTGTTACTGAAGGAGTTGGCTACTTTGCATCAGCTAGTAGTTTTTGAAACGGGAGGAAAGGTAGATTTTGCTGCACTGATGTGATAAAAAAAAAAAAGTGATGTGATCCGGTTATAAGCTAGTAGTTCTCGGGAGATGTAAAAAGCGTACTAATTATTGCTTATTTGACTACTACACCATTATTTTATTACTACATACTGATTAATTGACCAGTAAAAGTGACTTTGGTGGTATTATAGTATTAATCATTGGTTCCTGCTTAGTCCCTGTGTAATTACCTTTTCAAAAAGCTTTTAAAACGCTTTAAATAACATTTCTCACCCCAAAGAGTTGCTGATTTTTTTTATTACATTCCATTAAAACATTTGTTGATTGCAGATTTGCTCAGTGATTTTTCCTGCTCTTTCTCATCTGTGTCCAACAGAGAGCAGTCTTGTACTTCAGTTAGATATTTAAAGGTTTTCGACTGCCTGTGACTGTTATCCCAACAGATGGCGCTTTGGAAAGCTCTGGAGATTTTTTTTTTTTTGGCTCTGCTCTGAACAAATACTGCATTTAATTATGCTGTTCCTCTGAATGATGGTTAAATTCAAACAGCATGTCACTTGTAAACCTCACCATTCTATATTTACAGCAAAACCTTAACGTTGTCTGGAACACACATAAAGCTCCACACTGCACTGAACATGATATTATGGAAATACCTCATGAGCATTAAAACCACCTGATTATTATTTATGATATACATCTACTGGATGACTGAGCTCTGAACTCGTTCTTCCACCATGTGCAAATGAGCGAAAGAGCTGATCGTTAGCAGCGAGCCTGTATGAGTCAGCAGCATGACCCCAGTGGAAACCACAGACCTCAGCACTGTCGCTCCGCACTCTCACAGACTCTGTTCCCCCATGGGTTTGGCCCAAAGTTGACCTGTGGCCTGATTAGCACACCCGGATAGCTTTGGAGCAGATGACAGTTTGTCAGTTATCCTCAGTGCAACATTTAGGCGCACTGAGATTTCCCTCCCACTGATTTCCAGTGAACTTGTTAAAGACTGCAGCTGGGATCTAATGAATGTGTTGAGAGCATCAGAAATTAATAAACATGTGGTTAGGGAGGCTGGGTAAACATCTGTGGGACATCCAAGTATGCTTCCAATAAAAGACTATTAAATGAAACATGCTTTTACAGATTTTTTTCTGCATTGTTTTCCGTTTTGACAGTTGAATCTGTGCTGTATGGATATGCAAGCTGTTGTTAGATGGTTTGTGGCTGTGGCTCAGAATTATTGAACAGCGTAGTCCGGGATAACAGGTTGTTAGCAAGAGAGCAGTAATACAGTATCTGCCCTCCCGCACGGCCTGCCAGGGGAGCTAGTCGGGAAATCACTGATATCTGTACAAATATTTACTTTTGCCCCACAACATCTGCTAGATGTATTGTTTTCAAATTCCCCACCGCCACCAAGTTAGGGATTGTCCAGATGGTCCCAATAACGGCTGCTTGTTTAGCCACAGTGGAATAGTGGAGGTGCCCTTGGGCATGTAGAGGCCTGTCCTGCTCTTTAACTCACAGCACCACCTCGTCTAGCTGGATTATGGCAGATATAGGCACTGAAAGACCCTCAATATTAAAAAGGGCTCTGCTGTGGTTGGGATTAAGATGGCCTTGTTTTGATATGTTTCTGCATGTTAGAGTGTTCTCATGCGCTTGCATTCCAGCATGATCTGATGGCACCAAGGTTTTAAGGCAGTGGGGTATTATTAATGATTTATACACTGTTTGTTAGCTGTTGAAAATGTTTGGAATCATAATATATCCCCATGAGATATTTAATCATCAGATGCCTTTGGATCGGAACAGCGAGCCTGCCCAGAAACTAGGACTCCTGCCGTTTGGGAGGGTGTGTTTAATTTCTCCTGGTGAAGCGTGTTGTATTAGGGGACAGATGGGCCCCTCTGTGGGGTCGCCTAACCTGCAGAGTACATTTTGTGGTTCCAGATTCATTAGTTCTGCACTGTGTGTATGACCCACTGCAGATATACTAACCTCTGCACAGCCAGACAGCGTGAAACAGCTGGTCTGTGGAGGTTAGGGGAGACACCCACGAGTTACTCAGGTAAGGATATAGCTAAACTTGTAGCATATTGGTACAGTGAGTATAATGAAGACTGCTGTAGTAATATTATTTTGTGCTAGTTAGTGGTGTAATCCTGCCCATACACAGTTTGCATGTGTCTGCGCTTGATATTTGCTGAGAGACTAGTTTTTTGGTTGTTTCCAAAAATATAAACAAACTACTAGTTGGTTGGTGTGGTAGAGTGGTAACATCATTGGCTCCCATGTGAGAGACCTGGGTTTGATTCCCAGTCTGGGCAGCCAGTCTGTGCTACACCAATAAGGTGTTGGCCTACCTGTAATACCTGTAACCTTGTAAGTCACTCTGGATAAAATCGTCTGCTGTAAATGTACTAGTGCAAATGAAGCCATTCTGACAGCTATTAAATTTGTGTTAATATTATTTGTGTTTATGAACAGGATCCTCCTGTCTTTGTTGTGTTGCTGAGTACATGACACACTTTTTACAGAACAGAAGTAGAAATAGGCTCTTCCAGAGAATCCAGCAGCCCATTACCAAGAAAGAAGCAGGGAAAGGAGAGGGGCAGTGAGGGGACGAGTGAGTGTGTGTGTGTGTGTGTGTGTGTGTGTGTGTGTGTATGTGTGAAAATTATGTGTGCTGGCAGATGTTCACAGCCCCAAATATGCATAGGTCTGTAGACCTGGCAGTTCCTCACTCCTGCCAGGCTACCTTTGTTTTTTTTTCTTCCTTTTTTTCATGATGCATGCAGGAGCAGTTGTTATTCTGGCTGTTTTACAGCAAGCATTCATCTGAGCTGTCATCACCTCTAACCGCTTTGGTGGAAATTATTTCACTCCCTTATTAAGGGAACTCCAGTGAAACATTACAGACGGCAGCCAGGTCAACATTCTTGGCGGCTCTGTCATCGCACTGCTTAGCTTTGCTGGTCGACGTTCTAAGCTCTCTATTGGCTATAATTTAAAGCTCAGTTCAGACACACAAAGACTGTGAGCAGGAATTAAAGTACCACCTCTTACACAATGCCTTTCATGGCATTTTTAAAAAAGAAATCATACATGCAGCTGACTTTCCTAGAAACTGTTGTGTGCCTCATGGGCTAAAAGAAAAGCAGCATTCGTATTCAAGTTATTGAAATTCACCATATTTTACTGGTGTTTAAAAGTCTGCCATAAAACGGATGATTGGTCTGACCGTTGTGTTTCGGAGCATTCCACATTCGTGAACCACATGCTTCCAATTATGGGTGAAATGTGGAAAATGTGTGTCATATAAAGGAAACAGCCATCAGTTTATTCTACTGCTTTCTTGATGAGACAGTGTGAAGTACTCTATCCATCCATATTAAACTTGAATGTCCATTAGGTTTATTTTGGCTAGTGGACGGATAAAGTAGTTTTTCATTTATTGTGACATCTTATCCTGCTGCGATTTTGCTATGCAATGTAAACTGCATAACTATTCAGTATGTTATGCCCATAGTGACCTTTGGTCTGTGGTTCCTTGCTGATCTACAGCCATTTTGTCACTGTCAGGACCTTAACCTTTAGCAAATGTCACACTGATGGGATTGTGTGAACGCCATAACAATGATCATGGTGTAATCAGCTCATGAGCGATGACTTGTTAACATAAAAAAGCACAATTATTACAATTAACATATCCAGACAGTCACATGCTAACATGCCAGTTGTGATTTTAGTAAGGAGTAAAATGACTAAGGCTGTTTCTTGAGGAGGGCTTTTGGCAGACTGCCACAGATTGCCTTTCCCCTGAGGCCTCTTACTCACCAGTCAGAGAAAAGGAGAATTACACATATTAAAGAGAGTAAACGGCTGTAATCACAGCTTGGGGATGAGGCTGGAAGAGTCTTCAGCCTACTAAAAGTGTTTGGAAGACTGTGCAGAGTATGAAAGCATTTTTATTCATTTCAACATGGATCTGTCTAGGGCTGAAACGATTCATAACCACTTATTTAGGTAACACTGTCCTTGCTAATTCACAAGCAGGTGTGTGTATATATATATATATATATATATATATATATATATACACACACACACACACACACACACACACACACATATATATGTGTGTGTGTGTGTCAAATGCTGAGATTGAATTCTTCTGTGTGCAAGCATAGTGGTCACTTTCACTTTCAGTGTGAGTGGTTTACTTTCACTTTCAAATAATCTGAATAATTTCCCAGATTAAAGGCAACTTGTAAACACACACATTGTATCTATGACTTATCTAAGTTGTGTATGTCTGTAAACATGTCTTAGCACTGGCAAATTGTTGTTGCATAAACAGAATACATATTTTGACACTTTTATTTATTTATTTAATACATCCTTTTAATTAATTATTTCCAATACTATAGTATTACAGAGTTACATTACATTTATATTAAAAAAATCTGCAACAGAATCTGCCTGTGTGGCACGATTTCTCACATTCCATCTGGGCTGAGCAAAATCCAAGCATGAAATCATCTTACATTTCACTCCAGCTCTGCACAAGCCATGAAGCTGAAAACACAGATCTCTACACTACCTCGCTTACCTTGGCAGTGGCCCTGGGCCCTTTCTATGAGGAGCAGCCTGTTTGTTTGTTTAGCCAGCAGAGTTCACTCAGCTAGATGTATGTTTGCCAGGTCAATCGAGTGAAGCAGCGAGACCGGGAGGGTCAAGGAGTGAAAAGATGAGCACAGCTGCAGGGCCTGGCTCAGCCCCCTCTATCATTGCAGCATTTATCACTCGTCCTCCTCGTGTGTGTTCTCTCGTTCATTCCTAGGGAGCCACTGACCGTAGTGGTGAAGTTTGCACAGGGCAGACCACCAAAGCTCTCGGACTAGCTCTTCAGCTCTTCAGTCAGATAAGAGGCTTGGAGCAGCTCCAGATGAATTAACTCTGGACTGAGTCTCTGACACAAACCAGGCCCTCGAGAGAAGCGCAGGCATCCATAAATATTTAGGCACCAAAAGAGGTTTATGGAGTTTGTTGTAAAAGGATTTATGGCAGGCTACAAATTCGGCCAGACTTGCGAGGGAAGCAGGGGTTGTTGTTTTTTGTTTTTTTTTGGAAGGAATACTCTCTTGATGGTGTAAAATCAGAGTGGCCTGGAGGGGACTGCTCCAAACAAGCACTTAAGCACCAAGAACAAAAAATCAACACATCTGGCTATAGCCAGCCTTTCACAAAACAGGTGTGAGCTAATAAAAGGCTCTTTACCTGCTGTGGGAGGAATTCCATGCTGGTATGCAGAACACATCAACAGTTTTGGAGGCCTTATTAGGACAACACAGCAATCATCTGCCTTCTATGTGCATCACAAGTAGTTTATTATAGTGTGCATGATGTCTTGCAGCCAGTGGAAGCTAATAGGAAGCTCCTGTGCTTATTTGGGAATGGAAGGTCTTTGGAAAGCTTTCCTCATCTGTACTGAATCAGAAATGGATCTTGCAATTAATTATAACAGATCGTCCATCAGGTTTACTTGTAAAGAGGGTCTGTATATTTATAGATGGTGATATCTTACTGCATATGTGTCATCTATACTGCTTATGGTTTAAGACTTTTAGATCATTATGTTGCATCATGCCTGGTATACATCATCTAAATGTTTCTTGTAATTAATTTCTTTTTCATGTAAGAGTAGAAGCTTTACTGTAGTTGACAATGATAGAGACCAGTTTAATACTAGAAGTGTCTGAAATCTGAGATTTCTGTGTACAAAACCCTCATAAATAGGGCTGGGTACCGAAATTCGTTACAAAAAAAGGCACCAACCAAAGCATCTCGGTACTACAGAGTACTAGAAAGTCTAAACAAATGAAGGTTTTTGATACTTTGCATAAAAGTAAATAATGAGGGATTAGGGATTACTGGAGTTAACCTTTATATTAAAAAAATGACTAGCTGCCTGACACACAGAGAACCAGAGAGCACACAACTTTAAGCTATATATATATATATATATATATATATATATGTGTGTGTGTGTGTGTGTGTGTGTGTGTGTGTGTGTGTGTGTGTG
>JAOVVF010000036.1:22834679-22845858 GCA_028565595.1 Duopalatinus emarginatus | reverse complement strand
TATATATATATATATATGTGTGTGTGTGTGTGTGTGTGTGTGTGTGTGTGTGTGTGTGTGTGTGTGTGTGTGTGTTGAAGAGGTTGAAAGTCAGGCTCTGCTTTACAAACTGATACTGAGAACAGTTTCAGGTCCAACAGGTGTCATGAGATAGATTTGAGATGTGTCAAATATGATGAAATATTAGATTACACATGAAATTAATCTCCATCAAAACTGAAGAATTTTCAACTGTATGTAGAACAGCACTACATCGCCACCAGACATGGGAGAATCTAGGCAAAATATATTACAATCACACACAGGTACAAATGTTTCTAGTGGAAAAATATCATTAGAAAAGTTAACTGTGCATCTTTCTTGCCCTGCCAGAGCAAACTAATACTTTGCTATTTGTCAGTGTTGAAAGACAGCTAGGATTTACGTAATGTTAGCACTAGCTAGCAAATAGCTAGTTGGCTAACACATGCTAGTTTTCAGCCACCGTATGAACATATCTGGAGTGGTGTAATAATTCATGTTTCGTAGGTTGACAAATGAGCTCTATTATATACTTGCATGTTGTTTCCAGGTTATTGGGTGAGCACTTTGACAGTTCTAGGGCCAGAGACGGCTGACATGCTCATATTCACTCTTAAAATCTTAACTGCAACCAGCAATATGCTTGTAAAAAAATAATTTTAAGCAAGATCTAAATAAAACGATGGTAGCCTTTCCTGAGAACAGTATGAGATTACTTATGTTGGCTGTTAAATAAATATATTATTTGGGAACTTTTTTTTTTATTTTGTCACAATTAGAAAAATGTATTGAAAATCGTTTTATTATCAGTATTAAATTGACAGTATCGTATCGGTATCGACATCTGCATCAAACTTTTTCAAATGATACCCAGCCCTGCTCATAACCACCAGCTTCCTGTTGGTTTGACAATCATATAAACATTCTCTACAAATATCACAAACTTGTCCATTAAGGAAATCAGTTTAACCCCCAACTCAGTTATTCTGCTATTTGTACATTTGGTGTATTGTAACTATGTTAAAACTAAATAAACTGAACCCTTCAGACAATTGCCACTGTAATATCCGGCCATGTAGCTGAAACCCCACTCTGCTTTCCCTGTCAGTTTGTCAGACAGTAGCATAATAAAAGAGGAACTAAGGCTAGTCTTTGATATCAGGAAATATGAATTATTGAGCTGTCTGAAGATGGGGCTTTAGATTACATCAGATCCTATCTCAGGCAGACATCACATAATGAAAGAGATTTATCATTTTAATATGTGCATGTCTATGCTGTAAACAGAAGCTTGTGTTAGCCGAGGCTCCAGGGAGGGCACTTATTGGTGAGGGAGTTTGAGGTCGATGTAGTCATATTCCATCTGTACCACATCCATTTACATTCTCCTACCTTTCTCTCATACTAGTTAATTGGGTTGTCACTCACTCATTTCGGCTCTGTTTTTTATTGATTCCTAGCTGTTTCTATCATATTTTTTATCATTTTTATTGTAGTAGTTCAGGACCACCACTGTAGAAGTTAAGCATACACACATCCTATGATGTAGACGCATGGTTTCCAACTGTTGCCCATGACAGTGATGTGCTTAGTGCTCTGAGTGGAGAGCAGTAAGTGCTTGACCTGGCTGAAATATGACACCCGAAGACACCTTATTGGCTGAGTTGTCATTTGGGAACATTTCTTGAATATGAATAGAGCATGACATTGGAGAGATATTAACCTCAAGTGTAGTGTGATGGAGCAACTCAGCATTGCTAATCAGAGTTAGCCCGGTATGCTGCACCGTTATAGTCCCATTGCATCAGCGGTACCCAAACATGATCTTATATTAGAGTCTTTCTATTTCGTCACTGACTTCAGATTAGCATTTTTTCCACTGTGTCAGGTTCTTTCACCACCCACTGCCAGTGTTTGTCTGTTTCTGTTCACGCCGTTCTCTCCAGTATCTAGTGTAGTAACTTATGTCCCACGCAGTCTCTCTCTCTCTCTATCTTTCCTCATCTTGCTAGGCCCCACATCCCACTCTTCCTTCTACTCATCACCAGTCATCCATCCATATATCCATCCTACTGTCATATGTTCTTCTGTAAGAAGGTGAGAGGTCCTTGTTGCTGGATCAAGAGTCCTCATTATTCTGTTAACTGTACATTTATCAGACAAGAGAGTAGAACTGAAGCACTTGGACCATCATTAAGCTTTAATGGCGAGTGGGTAAGAACGAGCGGAAGCAGTACCTGGGGGTGGGGGGTGGATGGGAAGCAGTGTTCCTCTTTAATGTCTCTGATAGCTCTGACAGGATTATTAATCAGGAAACTAAAGGAAATTTCTGAACCTTTTGCCCCCGGCTTCTTCACTTTAGAGTCTTTTAGTTGGGTCCATTCCAGAGCAGTGGCAGGGTCACCAGGTCCGCTGCTAATTGCTTCTGCAGGGTTTTGAATAACAATGAGCTGTGCCCAATTACTGAGCCGCATGTGTGTGTGTGAGAGAGAGAGGTAGAAATGAGAGCACAGGAACTCAGCAGGTCCCATACAGGGAGAGGAAAGAGGAGTGGGTTGTGTTTAATCCTAACTTTCTCTCTCTCTCTCTCTCTCTCTCTCTCTCTCTCTCTCATTCTGTCTGTGAGAGCATTAATGAGATTTCCAAATCAACACTGGCACACTGTCTAATAGAGGGCTGTGCTCAACAGCAGCATTCCTGAAGGACTGCTTCGCCTCATTGGCTATTCCATTTGAAGAAGCCATTTCACTCAATCACTGGGAATAGTTCTTTTAATGTCCCTGATATCTTTTTCGTTTTGTATCATTTTCTTCATTTATTAGTGCTGTGTAATTTTCCCTACACACTATTGTGTCTTTCTCAGAGAATCCAAATTAAGGCTCTTAGATGACTGGTTCCAAATGCAGTCTTAGTGGCCTTCAAAGCTCTTTATTTGCTATGTGGACTAATCGTCTGTCTCATTGCCTATTTTTCTTTTCTTTTCTTTTCTACAGCATTTTATGCATCACAGTTTCCTATAAATCCCAGTTGACCTGTGTACCTGAATGAGATCAGATAAAAAGCCTGTCCTATATACTGTAATTGAAAGGTGTTCAGAGTAAGACACCATGCTTGTGTAGATTTTAAAGGTGCTGATGATTTTAAAGACACTTTTTCTTATATTTCTAATATTTAGATCTTGAATTTAATGTGTAATTGTAATATAGGGTAATATATATATGTGTGTGTGTGTGTTAATAAATTTGATACATTTGCAACTAATCAGTTTCTGCTTGCACACTTTCGGCTTGCATTTTTGCCCTTGAACTACAGCACCCACACTGAGTGGAAGAGAATGAGTTTAATTTGATCCCAGTTTAAATAATCTGTTTCTAATTCATGGATTGGCACGAAGCGACCAGACGATCCCCCTCCCACCTGTTCATCATTCTCCATAAGCCCCTGGAGAAGCCATCATTAGGCCCTGGCCTCGGTGGCGTGCACTGAGCCACTCTTCAAGGGCTGTAAATTGGAAATGGGACTTAAATACAGCTTGAAACGGATACTTTATATTCACGTAAGCCCAGAGACTACGCTGTCAAGTGCAGCGACAAGAAGAGAACGAGAGAAAGAGAGAGCTTTTCTGTACCAGCTGTACTTATGCAAAAATGAGCAGAATCATTTTAATTGCCTGAGCTGAAAGGATTTTTCTTGACCTTTTCAAAGTCATGAAGCAAACAAATTTCTTCCAAGGTTAATACCTCTTGTTCCTTTCTTTTTTTTACTTTCATGTGTACTTTTGGGTTATTGAGCGAACAGATGCAGAGCTCACAACTCCCTTTGCTTTCGATAAAACTGGATTTGAAGCAGCAACTCATTTAATCGGTTCAGTAGGCAGAGGGCTAAGCAGTGGAGTGGTGTCCCATCTGAGTGAAGTGGATTATCTCATTTTCATTTCTCGAAAGCTGGAACTGATAATGCACTGCAAGTGATGCTGCGAGTGTCTGAAAAGAGGTGCTGATCATCTTTATGTGGCCAATTGTTTTTTAGCATCTCTCTGTGAGACGGGGTGTCAAGCTGTACGTTGGGTTTATTTTAGCTCAGAACTGAGTTGAAAGGGGAAGGACACGTATGTTGTTTATTAAGCCATCAGATGATACGGAATCTAAGATAAATACCTCTTGAAGTTCCTCTTAGCACGAAGAACTGGAAGTGCTGAAGAGCTTTTAAATCCCTGTGCTTAAAGAACAAACTGGATGCCATCCACTCGACTTGACAGTGAGATCTAATTATGCGTGCACAGCTTCATAATCTGCATATATGCATACAGGAGCAGTGCTGCAGATGTACTCTCAGAAGAGTTCATCATTATTTCACATTTATTTTGTCTCCCTAATTACCTAATTAATTCTGTTGTTTTGATTGTCATGTTTACCATTTGCTCGGCGGAGGCATAATTCTGTTCTATTTGTCTGTTTGAAGAAGGAGACATCTCGCTGAATAATTCATGGCATGCTTCAGTGATAGTACAACCATTTAAACGATGGAGGCGTTTGTGAAATTCGCTCTCACTCTTTTTCCTCGCACATGCACAAACACTTACACTCAGTGTTTCTCTCACCCTCCCTGCTTTCACTGCTCCGGGCGATGATAAGTGGAGAAAAGTGGATTTCATGATGCTCACAAGGTTCACCACAAATGAAGCCATCAGCATGTGTGTATGTGTGTGTGTGTGTGAGGGATAGAAAAGCAGAGAGAAACACCCATGTCCTCTTATGCATCTTAAAGAGCTGTAAAAGAAGTATCTGAAAACTGTGTTAGAACATGGCACACTTGTAAGATCAGTTCTAGGCTCTAGAGGCTGGCGCTAACGTCTCTGCCGAGGCTCTTAACCACCTGATTAAACTTGTCAGGATCTTAATGATACTAATTAGGAGCATTGCACTAAATTAGATCCAATGGGCAAACCCTCAACGTGATGACTGGCCACCCCTGCAGTGGAAAAAAGGGCCGTACATGGGTTGCATGGCGCCTGGTGGGTTCTTGGTTCTGCTTGCTCTTCCATGACTCTCTTGAGATCTACACCTCCAGCCTACTGAGAGCACTGAGAGAGAGAGAGAGATAGAGAGATAGCATGAGCAGATGCTTCCTGTGAGGAACGGAATACAGGTGTCTCGGAGGAGAGGATGTGGGAGAGAGAGTGTTCGTTGGGGGTGTGTCTGTTTACAGAGTTTGCATCAGAGCTTCATGACCCTGAGGCTTTCTGCTCATTTCAATACCACATGCAATAAATAGTTACACACACAGCTTTGTTCTGCTTGTTCGTTCCTCTCATCTTCCTGTTACCACGTCCTGTAAATACTGTATGCTGGGCTGATTTCATGGCCCTCTTTAAAACATTTTGTGTGTGTGCATGTGGTGGGGACCTGTGTGGGGACATCTGGCTGGTCCCTATGTTGCTTACTGTAAGAAAGAAAGAAAAAAATATATATTACTAAGGTTAAGGTTAGGTTTAGGCATAGCATTAATTAGCTGCAATAATAATTAAGTCAGTGAAAGCTCTTGATACAAATAACAAGACAAAACTGTGCTTTGTACATGTGCATGTGAGTGTGTGTGTGTGTGTGTGTGTGTGCCCCTAGTGGCACAGCTACACATCTAACTTTCCAAAACAGCCCCAAAGTTCGCTTCGTACTCATTAGCGCTGCCACAGCAAAATCACATAAGCTCTGTCGAGTTGTTTTTCTCTCACTCCCCCTCAATCAAATTCTCTCCTCCTGCCTTTCTCACTCTTTTCATCACTCTCTCTCTCTCTCTCTCTCTTTCTCTATCTATTTTATCGGCCGCTCAATCCATAGAGACATTTCCTCTTGCACACAGTCATTGCAGGAGGAAATCATTCCATACCAATTGTGTGTGTGTGTATGTGTGTACGTGTGTGTGTGTGTGTGTGTGTGTGTGTGTGTGTGTGTGTGTGAGAGAGAGAGAGAGAGTGAGAAATGGAAGAGGGAGTGAACGTGTTTATCTTCTGAAGATGTACCACAGTGTGATGGACGTTATCACCTCCAGAACAGAGGTGCCAGCAGGATCTCAAGTCACGCCGGGTCCTTTTTTTTTCTTTTTTAAAGATTTCCCCCTGTATCATCTTTCCCTTTGCCTCTTGGCGAGCCTTATGTATCTAACAGTTGCCTGTTTCTTGATCTGCCCCTAGATGTGCCCCTTTAATCTGTTCTGTCAGCAGTGAGAACGTGTTGCTGCCTCTTCTTGTGCCCCGCTGCATATTTTGTCTTGTGGTGGTGAACTGATGCTCAGACTGCAGCCCCACACCAATGCACGTCCTACCTGTAGATGAGGAGTGCCGGGGAAAAGCAAGCGTGATATTTTCATTAACACATATCTTCATTAACGCGTGCAAAAAGCAGGGGAGCGAGGGAGGGAGAATAACAACAACAGCAATGCCATAACGAAACCATGGCACCCCCCGTGGGCGTTCTGCTGTTTGTAGTGACACAGAGGACGAGTTATGCTAATTGAGTGTTCTTTGCATAATTAGAAAACAGAAACTTCATCATTATTATGAGTAGAGAATAACCAGACTGAGGGTAATTTAGAGTTTCCCCAGCAGGGTGCTGGCAGAAAAAAAAAAGAAAGGATGCCCTTTCAGTGTTATTCCTGCCTCTTTTTTCCCTCTGTCCTATACAGAACAGCATATTCATCAGGATGCTTTGCCAAAGTGTGTCTTAATGATAATTACTTTTCTCAATACGATCGTTTCAGAGTGATTAAGTACATTTGTTTTTGAAGAGCACCCATTTGCAATGGAAATTTACGAGGCAATATTTGGATTAAAGCAATTCGCACACATTCGGGCATGCTGCCAGAGTCTTTTTAATAGGACCAGACCCCTCTGAATCAATTACAGCACTTAAAATATTTCCTAGTTGCAAAATAGTGCTATTGTTTTCTCTGCAGAGAACATGAACGTCCATGAAGCAGGAGTATCAGCATTCAAATCTCAGCCTCTTTACAGCTGATGCCGGATGGAGGGTGTAGAGATTGCATGCTATGTTGAGGGTATGTTTCTGATGGGCAAAGAAGGGATATTTGCGGATACTAATCAGACTGATACTGAAACTACTACTGCTGTACATGTTCAACAAATGTCATCACCTGGCTGATTTACTCCTCTTCTTCTCCTCCTTTGTTTTTGTCTTCGCAGTGTCAACATGGCTGACCACGTACTCTGCCTTGAGACAGGACATTCTCTGCTTCAAAGGTTCTCTCGCTTTTTTTTTTTTTTACATCTCTATGTACCAGCCTACAGCCAGAGCCATGGATTAATATTTCAAAACATGTTTCTTATCCCTTCTTCCTCCCTCATTTTCTCTTCCCCCTCCTCTTGGTGGCTCACATACACACTCCCTGTTCCCTGTTCACCACTTTGCATCTCTCTCTCTCTCTCTCTGTAGAGCCAGGCTGCAGATACGTGTGATATTTTCCCATATCTCGTGTTTTGCTGCTCCATTGGTCCCTTGTTCCAATCATTCGAGCACTATGTTTTATGAATTAATAAGAGATGATCCTGGAAGCGGAAGAAGCAGCTGAGGGAAAGAAGATGGAGAGAGAACATAGAGGGGAAAACGAGGGAGAGGGAGAGCAGAAAAAGGGAGAGTGGAGGCTGCAGTCGAATTTTAATGAACACCAAGGGGAATATCACGTTCCCCCCCTCACTCTTTCTCTCTTTCGGTCTGGATATCCTTATGGTATGCTGCTTTAAATCACTGTCATGCAAACAAGGTATTTCCCATCATGCCCTTGGTTTTTGGATGGTAAGTGTGTCACCGTGTGGCACAGCTTGCCTCACCGGGTGCACCTGCTCCGTTGTCCTAATTGAACAGATGATCTGCCAATTTGTCATGTTTATCTTCGGCGCCTCTCCTCGGTGGCTGGCCCACTCCTCGCAGATACCCCCACCCTCTCTTCCTGAACGTGCTGCAGATGTTAGCAGCATTTTTTATGACAGATCTTGTAGTTATTACTGAATAATTCATGCTTGCATTAATGTCTTCAGATAGCATCTCCAGCTCCCCGTACTCTATCCTTTACTTCCTGCTCTCTCTCTCTCTCTCTCTCTCTCTCTCTCTCTCTCTCTCTCCCCATCACAAGGGAAAACTTTATTATGCCTCCCTCTGACAGCAAAGTATACGGATAAAAGATAATTGCCTGGCTTGACTCTCCCCATTGATATGAAAATAGGCTTTGAATTATTCACCAAGGTTTAAAGGTTAGTTGAAGGTTATTACTTGGGGACAGAAATAAAGAAAGGAGAACGATCCTCTCTGCGCATTGTTCGGCAGCAGGCAAACGAAACGTCAGTGAAAGGCTAATTTGCAGTGCATGCCGCAGTGGTCTCTCACAAATAAAGCCCCAAAGTCTCTCTGGAGATTTTAACACGGGAGAAGTCAATTATTTATAAGCAAATGATGTTCTTGGTTTTTTTCTTCTCCCCTTTGACTGAAAAATAAAAGAAAATTCTGTACCTAAATACTCGGTCTGCTCTGCTCTGCTGTCCAACTGCTTTGCTCATGCTAATCTTTTGGCTTGCCATCTTTTTTTTTCTGTCCAGCCAAGCAGGGAAGAGGATAATAAGCAGCCATCTTGGAGAGGGACAGTGTCCCGGATGATTGCTTTTGACGTGAATCAGATTAGTCGAGATGCTAGCAGGTTTTAGATGGCTTGGATAATGGAGCTTAGAATACAGTGTCCTTAATGTATCATTCCCTTTTGTTGGTGGGTATTTTTTCTCTCTGTACGGGTTCAGAGTCACAATGAGTTCTGAGGCTGGTCCCTCTGTTCTTACGCCATGCTGCATCACCATGGCAACCACGCGTGCAGGTACTTCGCTTTAGCGGGGAGTCATGGTGAGCTGTGTGATGGAGATGGACAACCCCCATCCACCCACTCATCCACCCTGCCTCTCTCTCTCTTTCTCTCTCTCTCTCGCTCACACACACACACACACACACACACACACACACACACACACACACACACACACAGGCTCTTTTTATCTCTCAATCAGTCAACTCCTCCTTACATTCTGGTTCCTTGGAGCTGGTTGAACTGAGGTGGTGTGTTTATGAAGCTCTATTTATGTTCTCATATATGTTTGTGTGTCTTTTTTGTCTCCAGTTCATTTGCATGTTGCCACTCAGCACTACCCCTCAGTGGGTGTGATGCTCCAAGCCTGTTTGCCTCGTCTGCCTTGTCATTCCTCCAACTGATTTGTGACACCTCCTATCGCACTGCTCATTTTTTGGCCCGATTGTATTAGCACCTCAAAAAAATTAAATGAATTTAAATGAATGTAAGCGATAGTGGGGGGTGGGGGGGATAAGGGTTCAGCAACATTTATCTATGTTCTTTATAGACTGCAGGTGTAGAACTGGGTTTCTTTTTTAAATAAGCAAGTGCGATTTTATACCGGCTTATTCAATGCTGTACATCTGATTGATTTTACACTTTCAAACAAAGACCACAAGAGTTCACATACCACAAGAGTTCATTCATTTACACTGTCATTACACCTGTTACTAACATTCACCCAGTTTATCCTGTTTTCCTCAGTCACACTCACTCCATCCTGCTGTTAGTCTATCTGTTTACAGTGAAGAACACACCTCTTATCAAAATCAATCATCCACAAAACTCATTTTCAAGTGGAAATATGGGTCATTCTGACTTAATTTGGCAGAGACTCTTTTATAGCTCCAGTTTGTTGGCAGCGTTTTGGCAGAGGACGTAAAAGACAGCTTTGTTTTTGACAGCTCCTCAACACATCATTAGCTGAAAATAAGGAACTAGTAAGAGGCTTGCCAGGCGCACTCTAGCAGAGACGAAGTTCCAGATGGCAAAGCAATGCTCTAGAAAGCAGATGTGTTGAAACAGGAATGCTATACACCCACTGCACTCTATTTTGCTACTTGAAATTGAGCATAGTAATCTCTCTTTCTGCATATTTTTATACAGATTTCTATATTTTCCTTATAAGAAGCACACTGTGATGCATTCATAGAGCATACTAAAAACATTCTGTACATAGGCATGTGTTATATTGATCTGGCCCTGGGTTTCGCAGAATATCTCAGCAATCTTCTTTCTTTGACACTGCTGATATCTATGCTAGAGGCATGTATTCCTGAATGCAGAGAATGTGAGATCACTGACTCTGACAGCTCTAGTCCGCCTCCTCATGGCTGAATGGCATCTCAATGCCGCTGTCCCCTGACCTCCTCTGTTGTGTGCAGGTCAGGGTTGTAGCCTTTCACAGCAAGCGGGCTACAGACAACACTGTGTCGCCTACATACGCTGGAGGAAGAACAAACACACACACTTTTCCCACTGTTTACCAATTATAAACACTAAAATGCATTTGATCCATTTGATTCTACTGCACAGATGTCAGAGGCGGGATTATCCTTTTGCCAGATTTTTGTAGAAATGAGTTGTGTTTTGTGATTAAATGCCAAAGGCTCACATGTGCCTTTGGATGATGTGATGGCATTGAGGCTTCAGATCAGCTTGTAGCACTGTCGGCTGCCAATAAAATGCTAATAGAAGGTGGCATAGTGATCAGTGATGTTCCTCTCTTTCTTTCTCTCCCTCGCTCAATTACTTACCTCTGTGACAAGGTAACAAAAAAGCACTCTCCGTCTCTGGCCATGCCAAGAGGTACTTCATCGAGGACTTTTGCCCGCCGCTTCAGAGCGCTTGTCTGATTACAGACTGATCGATACCTGGCCCTTTTCCCACTCCTGGCACAGGGAATGATGCGATGCTTGGAGCTGTGACATTGACTGGGCCCTGGAGGGAGAGCCTGAGTATTGCTCAGCGAGAAATGGCCATCCTATTAACTCTGCTGGCCTCCACTGTTGTGGTAGTGATAAAAGCCAGAGAAGGAGGAGGAGGTGGAAGAGGAGGAGGAGGCATTAAATGACTCAAATGCCCTCATAATTGCCCCTTTGATTGTAATTGTAGAGATTAATCTTGTTTGAAGGCACATAGGTGCCAGAGCAACTGCTGAGGAAATAAATCTTCATTGCCATAACTGTGACTTTATCAATGCATATTTCCCTTGGTATGCTGTATCAGTGTATAATATGTACATAAATGCTATATA
>JAOVVF010000036.1:22814898-22834579 GCA_028565595.1 Duopalatinus emarginatus | reverse complement strand
ATACAGTATATATAATTAATGGCATATTTTACTGTTTGCAGTTTTGCCCTCTCTGGGTGTGTTTAATCCCACTATAATGGTCTCAGTGACCCTTTGGCCTTCTCTCACTGGGCCAGTACTTCTGGATCCTTGCTGGAGCTTTCTCTACCATGCTCCCCCCATGCTGTGGGCTATGTTAGTGTGCCGACATGCCTGGTGATATGTCCTCTGGCCTTTTCCCATAATGCTGTTGTGCATTGGATCCCTTCTCTTGCCCTTTGTGCAGGTCATACTGTTTATCACCCCATCAGAGACAGCCTGGGTTGCTGTTACAGCTTCTATTATTTACAGCTGAGCCAGCGTCTCTCTCTCTCTCTCTCTCTCTCTCTCTCTCTCTCTCGCGCTCAGGCCCTGTTTCTTCTATTGAGCACTTTTATTGTTTCCCCACTATTTCCTTGTTTGAAACAATATAGCCAGAGCTGTTCTTATTGATTCCACTGGATTGTGCCCTGAGTAAGTGCTCCTTTGAGCCTGGCTGCTATATTAAGCCATCGTTCCAGCAACGGATGACAGCTCTCCTTAGATCACTGGCTGCCTCTCACTGTGCTGGTATTACTCATATGTTAATTGATTGGGCAACAGGAATGGAGGAGACTGGTGGGAAGGTGGAAACAGCTCTGCTGAGAATATTAAATAACAGGCAGCAACCACTAAAATGATCTAAGGTTAATGAGGTGCTCAGAAAGCAATGAATGACTTTACGTATCTACATAACCAAGACAAATAGATAGCCTCATATAGCTACATATATACAGTGAACAATGTGTCCACACTCACCTACATCATGCAATTGGCACAATTTTTATTTTTTTTTATTTTTTTTGCATTATTTCTGTTTCATTTGCACTGATAACATTGTGTTGGGCAAGTTACAACTAAAATTGTAATGGGATTACTTTACTGATTACTTTCTGGAAAATGTAATCCAATTACTAATTACTTTACTTTTAAGTTACATTCTGAAACCAATACAAATGTACTAGAATAAAATCTACATTAAATCAGGAAAGTAAAAATGATAACTGATAAGACAATAGTCCTTTCAGTGGCTTAGTTAGGAACAAAATGTAGCAATAGTAGCAACACCAAACACCAAAGAAAAATCTAGTCCAATAAATGCTTCTTCAGGGGTCCCTCAAAACACTGCAACATTACAGTCATGTGGAGAGGCAAATATAAGAATTACAAAATAATAATTATTTAATTATATAAATAATTATATCAGTCAAGGCAAAATAAGAGTCTCAGCAAAATTTAAACGAAAAACAAAAGAATTTAGAAAAATGCATATTAGTTTACAATAATAAATTATTTGACCCACTAAAACTATATTTGATTACTAGCTGAAAACTTCTCTGAAGCATTAGTGGTGCATATCTGATTAATTTTGAGTGTTACATTGGACAGATTGTGTAACGGTACAAACTTTCAATGTAGCTTTATTATACAGGTATTTTAGAGAGATACCAAATTAGGGAACAAGTCCAAATAAGCAATTATATATGACTACCAATATGTTTAAGAAAATTCACAAAAATCACTTATAATAAACCATTATTTTCACTGTACTACTCCAAATCAGCATATACACACTAGAAACAAAAACGCTACCCATGTATTTTAATGTTTATACTTGCCATTTGCATGTCACATGCACTTTATTGCACTTTTGCCTAAAAGTAGTATGTAGTATGCAGTACACAACCAGACTGGAGCTCCGGTACCCAGATGTTGTACTGCTCAGGTCAGATTTTCTAGTATACAGAGGAAGCTATCTTCATGATCTACTGCACCGCGGTCTAACCGGCTCAGCCTGCTTCACTAAACAGTCTTGGTAAAATTGTAGTTACTTTTACCAGGTAAAATGCTACCTGGTTGTTAGCATTGCTGTAACTGTACTTACATTTGAGTGTAGAAAGAAAACAGTTACAGCTGTTTTGGACAGCAGTGTGGATCTCCTCCTCCTTCTCCTCCTCCTCCTCCTCCTCACACTGATTAGTTATAATAACAGAAAGGTTTTGAACATTTTTAAACTTCTGCCTCTTTAAATTCTCCCAGACGAATTCGCAGCTTATGTGACTGTATGCTACACATACGTAGACTCTTCTGACTATACTGCATACTACAGATGGCAGTTGGCAGTATGTGGTATATACTACTGTAGTATGCAGTATAGTAGTAGGCCATTTAGAATAGTCTTATTCTTTACTGTCTATTTTCTTTCCTTTTTCCTTTCTTCCCTTTATCTCTGTTTTTAGTTTGTTTCTTGACTCCTTTTTGATCTAAACATTTGTGTGTGCACACGCTTAGGGCAGCACTGTATTGCAGTATAACTCCACCCCTGAAGCGGAGCGAACCAATGACTGTGCAAAAGGGGATTGTTTAATTAATTAATTAATTAATTAATTAATTAATTATTTCCCTTCCCCCGTTTTCTTTCCCCACTAGTTTCCCTTGAGTGCTTAAGACAGCAACTTTCCAGACGAGTACTCCCCGAGAAGTCCCCCAAAAGGAGTCACACTAAGCAACTAATCTCTCCATAACAAATTATTACCTCGGCCCTTTGAGTCCTACCCGACAAACCTCTATGAGGCCTGCCGGTTACCATCTTGCCCTGATCTCTTACCTGGTGCATGAGAGCACAAACGTTTAAGGGTTTGTCAGGGGCCTCTGGCTGAATCTTTGCTTAAATATAGACTCAGCCAGGTGTTCCCCATCAAACCTGATCGCCCCTTGGGGTCCCTGGGGGGCACTCCACCTCCTGTGTGGGGAAGTGTGGAGGAGGGGAGTCGTACTGGCACTCAAAGGGGGACTTCCCCAAAGCAGAGTGCCAGGAGGTATTATGGGCATATTCGACCCATGGAGTTCCCCTAACAATATTCATATAATTATTTAATATAGTAATAAAATATATATTAATATTTTGTGGATCGTTACAATATCTGATTCTGTACATTTGTTTTATTTTATTTCTACAGTGTTCACATATTTCTTTTTCTCAAGAGAGCCAACAGGTTTTGTGTGACAAATCTGTTGAAATCTGATGATGTTCATTAAGTGTGTACTTGGTACAGGTGAGGTTTAGTTTGTCATAAGTCACTGTCCTAATATGATATGACATGAACATGCTGGTCACTTTAACACCTTCACCCCTGCTTATTCATTCAATGGCATTGGTGCAATGGTGGAATTTGCATGTTCTCTCCGTGTCTGTGTGGATTTCCTCCAGGAGCACTGGTTTCCTCCCACAGTCCAGAGGCATGCAGTCAGGTGGATAAAAGATTGGACCATGTGCCCAGGGTGTTTCTCTGCCTTCTGCCTAATGAGAGTGGGACACCCGGCAACCTTAAACTTACGATTACACTGATGAATAGGTTAACATACTGTTCATTAGACCTGTTATTAACCTTTCATTCAGTGTAATGCATTCTCTTTATAGTCACACTTTTCTGTTTTAGTAAATCTTTTTTTTATGAATAGTACATTTCATATAAAAATCGCTCAGCTGCAAAACCCATTTTCAAGTGGAAATACAGATAATTTTCACTGAATTTGGCAGAGACTCAATTAAAGACCTATTTTGTTTGTAGTATTTTGGCAGAAGACATTAAATCCTGTTTATATTTTTACTACCTGGTGGATTGCTTTTTACTGTGACCACATGTGGTGTTTATATTTATTGGTTACCAATTGTTTTCTTGACTTTGCTTTCTGTGCTGATGTCAGCTTATCTGTAAAATCCGCCACCAGAGTATGTAGCTTTTAGTTTTTATGTTCACATTTTACATTCTACCTTAAACCACATTTACACTTTAAAATGGTGCATCTGTTACATTACATTGAGCCTTAGTACATAAGTGTTTTATGAGTTTTATACATTTCGTTTATATATATACAGAGTTTACAAACAGCCCATGTAAACTAAACCTATATTCCTATACACATGTTCTGTTCCACCTTAAAAGCCGAAGACGTTAAGTTCAAAGATCCTAAAAAGCACATCTTCAGCCGGAAGCCTGTGTTGTCATAGCAGTATTTAAGGTGGAATAGTAAATTTGAATAATCTAATCTAACATCTTCATGTGAGTGATTTACTGAAGGTAATAAAGTGTATTTAAGAACGTTAGATAGCAGCTACTTGGCCAGAGCCTTGGCCTGTGCAGCTTGTGCACCTTAGTAAATACACATCCCACATGCCCAATAGTTATCATTTAGACAGGCAGACAAGAGGGATAATTACTAACAAGGAATGGTATGATCCACTTTATGGGTGTGTGAAATCGTGTTACAACATTCTCCCAGGCATGGGAATAGTACATTTATTTATCAACCTATAATATTTAACATTATAGGTTTAAGGGATATATAAATGTTTTGATGCCCCCCTCCTCCAAAAAAAAAATGTTTTTTTTTTCTGGGGGGTTAGACCCCCCCACCCACATCCCCGTAATTTGGGCCCTAGGAACTAGATTTGTTGTCATAGAACCACAAAACGTCTTTGCAGCTTTTTATCATGTAATCCTAGTGGTTTTTGTGGACTTATTGTGAAAAGTTGTCATTAATGTTTGACATTTTGTTTCTTTTTTCAATATAGTTTTCACTGGGTTTATGGGTATGGGTATGGGTTTATTAGTATGTCAGTTGTTCTAGCATTCAGATATTCCTATATATACGTATATCCCGTATATTTTCTACTATGTAACAATGTATCTGGAAAAATGTGTAGTTATTATTTATACACTAAAATATGGGTAGGGCTCTCAGAAAAACCTAAATTCTCAATACTTCTTATTTGTGCACCTATTCCACAAAATGTTGAAACATTACTTTTGGTCCTTGTTGGCATGATTTCATCACATAGTTCCTGCAGTTTTCTCACATGCACATTTGTGCCACGATTCTCCCGTTCTAAAACAAAAAAAGGCGTTCTACTGGATTCGGATCCAGTGACTGGGAAGGTGTTATGCAGTCGCTGAACTCATTGTCAAGTACATGGAATCAGCTTGACATGACGTTTGCTTTGTGACATGCTGCATTATCATGTTGGAAGTAGCCATTAGAAGATGGTTAAATTGTGCCCATGAAGAGATGCACATGGTCAGCAACAATCTGTGCAGTTTCAACAATAACAAGCGGTGATGTCAGTTTAAATAGACTGTGGCATTCAAGCGATGATTGATTGGTATTAACTGGCCCAAATTGTGCCAAGAACATTCTCCATGACATTACACCTCATCCACCAGCCTGGACTGTTGACACGAGGCAGGTTGGGTCCATAGATTCATGCTGTTGATGCCAATTTCTGAACCTACCATTTGTGTGCTTCAGCAAACTTCAGACCAGACTCAGATTTTTCTGTCAACCATCTAGTTTTGGTTAATCTGTAACCACTGCAGCCTCAGCTTTCGTTTCATGGCTGACAGAGGTGTAACTTGATCTCTCGTCTTCTGCTGTTGTAGCCCAGCTGTGTCAAAGTTAAATGTGTTGTGCATTCTGAGATGCTTTTCTGTTCACCATAATTGTCAGAGTGATTATATGAAATACCTCATCCTCTCTGTCAGCTTGAGCTGACTTCATCTGCAGAACTTCCACTCTCAACTTTCTTTGTTGCACCATTCAGGGTAAACTACAGAAACTGTTGTCATTAAAAAAAATCAAGCGGATCAGCAGTTTTAGCTTGTCCAGTCACTAAGATCAAGTCACTTCATTTTGATGGTTGATGTAAATCAACTGTAAAAAAAGTGACGTGATTGACGTAATGGGCTTGCACACTGAATAATGCGATTTAACCCATCTGCACAGTTAAAAACACACCCTAGTGAACTTTCTTGCACAGAGTGGTGGGCAACCCTATCCATGGCATTTGGGGAGCAGTTGGGGAGTTAGGTTCCTTGATCAAGAGCACTTCAGTCGTGTCTTTTCAGTATGGGGGATTGAACCGGCTAACCTTGAGACACTGCTGACATGTGATTTTGGTTGATTACATGGTGTCTGGAAAATTGCTGTAATTATAATGTCTGTCAATGAGTGTTTTATAATTATAATTATTATTATTTATCCCCCACCCTATGGCATGGACAATTACCAGACCTGGAAAGGGACATAGAGATGAGGAAACCATATGGGTGACCAGACACACAGGTTTGTATTGAGGGATAATTTGTTCACTAAATGTTCGTAATTAATTATGTACAGGCCAGTCACATTTTGTCAGTCATCAGTGGAACTACATTAAGCCATCAGTTTACTTGTAGTGGAGAGTGAGCTGCCTATTTCCTCTCCTTTAACAATATGTTAAAGTGTTTTGTTGTGTTGCGACACTGGTCTGTGGCCTAACAAACATCTATCTGCTGCGACACCATTAGCGACATAGATCATTTACACAGCGGCATGGCTAATTTTCATAATGTTCCTTTTATTATCAGAGGAAGAAATTAACCCAGGAATTTATTTACATATCCACTGCAAACGGCAACAGTGCACTAATTGGCTGCTAGATGATTAATAAGCTTACAGCAGATGCTAATGAATCGTGCACTCACTGTTCCGAAGGTGCTCTTGCAGTGTGCCTTGTGATTTGGCAGCCTAATTAGTCTGATAATTATGTACTTGTTGCGTTGGCTCTCAAGCAGACACAATCAAACATTGCTGAGATTATTAATGTGGATTGTGTTAGAGATTGTGAATGTTCCTTCTGTTGTTGAACAGGCCCCAGCAATGTTTTTGTTCTTTCTGTTCTTACCATATTTTGGCTAGCACATAGTCTTCGATAAATCAGGTTTATTAGCGTGGGTGGCATATTTATCAGAGTAACTTTACACAGACGTGTTAAGTAGTTATGATGACTGATGATTTCCAAGCTACAGTTTCCTCATAATTCATTTAGATTGAAGAACGAAATCTGATTAGACAATCTATTTTAAAATGTGCAATTGAATCAGAACATCTGTTACTCCAAAGTAATTACAGAAGATCTAGTTAAGTCATTAAAGACACGTCTCCTTTTACATTTGAATGACATTTCACTGGAATGTTATTTTGAATAGAATTTGAATTTTTTTTATACCATATGTAACTTTCATGTAGCCTATTTTGTCACAAAGTGAAATCTGATCCTGAATTTCTTACTTTTCGCCAATATTTCTAATGTATGAATTATTATATTTTAAGTCTTGAGCAATCAGTACCTATAATTAATATACTAATATATAATCAAGCATTGGGATGAGATATCTTTGGTCAATTTGTGAAATGGGTAATATCACACAGATTGTCAGATTGTAGTGCAGAATTAAAATGGTCCTAGCAATTAGGCCGACACTGATTTAGTAATCAATTAAGTCAAGAAAATAAAAGGTAACTTTGAGGAGGAGGAGGGACTGTGCTCTCTAAGATAATAAGATCTTTTGTATCCAAATCTGACAGTGAGGAAGAGAGGAGACCAAAAAACACTCAAACAGATTAATAAGGTTTAAGCTACTTTACGACTATATTTAAGTTGATTATTTCCTCTTTCTTTATTAATTTATATAAATAAAACAAATCTGTAAATAAATCAGACAAACCATTTTAAGACTGGTTTATTTTTAATTATTTTATAATCCTTACACCCATTTAGCACATTCGGAAATGGTAATACCTTATTTATGCATGCAACAGTACTTCATTGGTGTATATTATATCTGTGTGTGGAAATATTACTGTGCTAAAGTACCAGAAATGAATGTGTAAGCAGAAATAAGTATTTAAAATGAGCAATAGCTATAGTTTCTGTCAGTCTGGTCTTGTACTGCTTATTTATATCTGTGACAGAAATGGATTACACTACTTATTTGTGTAACCAATTGACCAAATGAATGTTGCTGTTACAGGAAATACAAAAATGAAAACATATACTTAAATTACACAAAGCCTACCAGGGCGCACTGTTTTATACAAGCGGCATATTTGTAGGGTTTTTTTTTTAGCAACAAAGCAAGAAACTGACGAAATCGGGGGTTAAGCATAAATCTGTGCCACTGTGTAATTAAACAAGTCCAGCAAGTCTGGCTTTCCACAGAATGGTTTTGTTTTGCCTACGAGAACAGGATGCTATAATAAAGCCTCCAAATCAGCTTGACATGGAGGGCCATTAGAAAGCACTTGCTTATGAATATTTTATACAAATCCTCCTTTTTATCTCAGACTCAGCTTGAAGCAGGAATTGTGTTGATCTGGTGTTATAATCACGGATTAAAAAGGGGCTCTCCCCAAACAATTCTCTGATTAAAGGCCTGTTTACATTCCACGCTCACGCACTGGCAGAGCCACAATGAGCTGAGTGCTGTAGCTACTGTAGACTGGCACTAATAGGCCCCTCACTGGCTTCTGGAAGCACAGCGGATCTTAGACTAGTGTTTCAACTCATTAGCTTCCTGATTTGGCAAGGTGTCCAATCCTATCCACAAAGGTGCCTGCAGGTTTCCATTTCAGTCGAATAGCTACACATCAGCTACAGTCCATTCTGCACTGATCCAGACTATGCCCTACTTCTTGTCTAGACTACACCATTTACACTGCGAACTCTGAACATTCCCCTCCGTAAGGGTCAAAATTGACAGCCATTAGGAAGGCTAATGTATTTTATGAAGCTGAAGCAGGTGTTTGTATTTCATAAGAGATCTCTTCAAACTAAACTGCATGGAAAAGCATGAATAATAGGCCAGCACAATTACTGGTACATTTTAACGTGTTGCTGAATAGAGATGTTCAATTCAATGTCAGATTTAATGACAATTTGCTTGTGCACTTAAAATGCAGTAGTAAGTACTATTACTTATAATTATTAGTAAATGCAGCACCACACTATGTCTATTTGGTTATTAAATCTATGAACCCTGCTATGAACAGTACTACCCGATGTATTCTTTCTGCCAAATTTTAATATTTATACTTGAAACATAGCGACACACTGGACATTAATGCAACTGATACATTACTGCTAAACAGGCCTGAGGAGTTGAAACCAAGCTGTGCTTCAGCAGTGAAAAGGGTCCTCTGTGAAAACCATTTACATTGTCTGTCAATTGTTGAAAAAAAAGTACTCAGTGGTTTTCCCTGGCTGTCATTCCTGCTTATGCCTTCTGCATTAAGGAATGTCTCGAAGTGCTACAATTACAAACATATCACCCAACAAGCTGGCTGGGTGGCAAACCTCCTACCTTCACTCATCACCCTGTCTCATTTGCCTGGCCACTTGTCTGAAGTAGCAATGAAACATTGCTATAATGTAAAAGGTTACATAACAAGCTTTTTGAATCTGCCTGAGTGTAATGTGTGAGGCTCTTTTTAAGTGTAGTGTAGTGGTGCGGAGAACACGCTGACTGAAGCCTGCATCTCTTCTAGAGGAGAGGCTGGATGGGGGTGGCAGGTCAAAGGCACAGCAATCAAATCAGCCATGAAGGGTGCTTGGGTGACAGCTATAAGAGGCAGCGCGCTCAAACAAGCATTATAAACTGTGGATGGGCTCTTGTAGTCTGGCATGCGCTACTGACCTCCTGTTGAGGGCAAGCTGATAAGAGGGGTTTGGGACAAGTGAATTAGCATTGCTCCAGATGCATATCTGTATCTCCTCTGTAGAGATTTGTGCACACTCACACCGTCTCCTCTAGTATGACTGTGTTTGACTGTGTGACAGTTTTGTTTTAAGCACACTTGACTGAATTTGAGGCCACTATGCGGTCACGGATGTGGCCAGTTACCCTATCAGCAGGCATTCTCTGCTGGAAACCCATTTTAGTGTATTATTCGACCTAATTTATGTCTTTACAGCAAGGTCTGACAGTTGAAATGCTGTTTTTGTTAGTACTCAAACATGCCCGGCCGTTGGGGAGGGTCCAGCCGTGTAAGATCTGAGCGATTTCTCAGCTTGTCAGTTTTGATTTGGAACACTTGTATTTGAGTGAACACACATTCCCATTCCCCCCAACTCTACTTTTAAGGGCCTGTGGGACATGTCCTTTTCTTTTAATGTTACTTGCAAACACATTCTGCTTTGACAAAGTAGAGCTCCCTTTGAACTCGCCTCTCCATTGCAATAATAATTCATAGTCATCCTCTTCTTGCTTTTCTTCCCTGTTAGCTTAAGGTGTGTAAATCCACAGAACATAAAATATTAACCAGTAAAGAAACGTGTGTGGTGGTCAGCCACATGTAGGTCTGGACATTGTAACTAAGCACCTTTCATGCCAGACTCACTTCAGAGTAAAAGCTCAGGCCTGGATACAGATGGCCTCTGTGTTGCATGTTTAAACTACTGGAACTATACATCCCTGAGCTGCCAGTCAATTCAATGTGATGGACAGTACCACTAGCTGGGCTTTAAGAGCCAGCTGTTGATTATGATTAAGCAGACAGTTTGGAGACAGCGGAAGGTGATTTGGCTAGACTCAGGCCCACATAATGAGCTCAGTAGGGTGCTGTACTAATGCACACAGGATGTGCTAGCAGAAAGAGGTTGCTTTGATTGGACCGCAGTCATCTGGCCCACCTTGCTGTCCTTGTGTATGGTCCAGAACAGAGAGTGGACCGTGTGTGTTTGTGAGTGTATATGTGTGTATGGGTGGACTAGCCAGTTTGCTACTGTAATAAGGTGTTTCTGTAATAGCAGATAAGCTGGGACAAAAGAATAGGCAGTATTATTTAATACCAGCTGTTTTATTCTACTACAATATGATACTAAACATCATCAGTCATAAAATATAACTATTGGTGCAAAATTATGAGTATTGTAACTGTCAGATGCACTTTGAAACTTTGAAACTTAGAAAACTAAACTACCTTAATTAGCTGCTGTTAGTCATTAGCATCTTGGAAAAGGAATGTAGATGGAAAGCAAACCCTGAACCAGACAAAGCGGAGGCAGACTCTGGTCCCTGCTGCCACCCTGACATAGCAGAATGGTGCTCATCTATGGGTCCGCTTGCCTCCACCACTGAGTCATATAATTGCTCCTCTCTCATTCCGCTGCACTTGTCTCCAGTGCTCGCAGGCAGCCTCGCCGACTCATAAGATGCTTCCAGCGAAGAGAAACATTTCTCATTTTGCATCTGATTCCCTCCTAACAAGGCAGTGGTGCCCTTGCATTCAAATTCTGAAATAATGAAAAAGTCTATGAATATTTCAGCGCCGTGAAAAAAGAAAGGGTTTGTCAGACAGCGATGAGTTCACCAATCAGCCCAAACGGCCCTAATAAGAGAGACGGCAATCCAGCTTGTCTGTGATGTGAATGTGTAATGTTAACTTTTTTAATAACTGTGCAGGGGCCTCGGGGGCCATCTGAGAAATGACTGCCTGGTGCACTTTGCTATTTGTGCGTTTAATTTCTGTTGAATCTTTAATGTTTCTCTGGGGCAAGCAGCTCGAGGGATTGAAGGCAGACCATACTGAATTGAATTGAATGCTACTTCATCACTGGTGTCATGGTTTAGCTGTTGGGCAAACCCATGGTATATTTGTTACGTTACATACATTGTGACATAAATAAACAGAATGAAATCATCCATCATGCTGGAAACATTACATTTGAATGTATTTGTTTTTGTGTTTATGTTTAGTGGGTTGCTGTGTAAGACTCGTTTTTAAAGATTGCCCATGTTGTTGCTGTGACTATTCTGAGAACATTGTGCTGTATATGCTAATGTCGTTGTCATTTCAGAGGTCAGGTGAGGTCAGCCTTCATGAGACCTTTGACCGCTACTCCACCTCCTCTCCCAGCACCTGTCATAGCACCTGGTATGCAAACATAAATCTCTGCTGACTTTTATATTGTTGCTGAAATATGCATGCTGCATAGAAATACAGAGTTAGAAGAAGTAAACCGGATATTTCTCACCTTAAGAACAGTGTGCAGATTGAAAGGAAAAAAAAAATAAAAAGGATACCATTTAACAGTTAAACAGATCAGTCCAAAATGCTTGACTTTTAATGATCATTTTAATAGCATGGCTTTTTTTGCATACATTTACTCTAGAGGATGATACACTCTTCCTACACTTCACACAATAGCAGTAATTAATCTCTTACATTTACAGATAGAACTGAAGGTATAAGGGATTTCACTAAACAGATGCACAACCTTTTCTACATTAATTACTTCTATAAACTACAGCTACACGATCATATTATTTTAATGGTGATCGCTGAAAATGTGCAGCTTGAATCATCATTATGCAAAAGCTAGCTGTAAAGCGCTATGGGGGCGAGTTGTTTATGTGCATCTACAGAACGTTTTCAGCATAAACACTGGTGCACTTTACTCACCCGAATATTTGATTTACATTGGTTCCTTGGCAGCCTTCAGAGGCCCACCGAGGTGTAAAAAGTATGTAATGAAACAGTCGGTCCATTTATTAGGAGAACATTCATATTCATTAACAACAGTACATTAACATATGATGCCTATGACAGAGCCCTGATGCATATTTTATGAGCTCAGTTAATGCTACACTGACAACACCATGAGCACAATAAAAAAATAAAAAATGAAAACAGCAGACAAATGAAGGCAAGACACACAGACCTACACCTCCCCAGGAAGGCCACATGGCACTGTGCAGATTATTGATTCTCCCCTGCGTCCTATTGATCTCTCATGTTTTCATCTCACAAAGGCCCCGCTAAGCTTCGCCATGTATCTAGGAGACACACTGACAACGCAGCCCATTGACTCTTGGATATCAATAGCTATGGTAGCTGGATATCATTAAATCCTCATCACCATGCTTCCATCCAGCAAACATCGGCAACTGCCTCTCGTGACCTCCAAATCAAAGCGGTGAGCCGTGCTGTCCTCCCCCGTCTGGCACCGAGTGGGCCGTTTCATTGCCACCATCATTATAGCTGTTATGCCTGTTATAATATGGTGAGCAGGCTCAGTTCATATCACACAGCCTCACCCATGAACATAAATCAGAATCACAAGGCTCATTACCAAAATAATGTGTAACTAATGAGATTAACTCACAAGTTCTAAACATGCGTGCGCACTGGCAAGGCCGGGAAGCATTTTACTCATAGCCAAGACAGTGAACAAAGGACCTGCCTTTACCTAAATAACTACACAAATAACATATGATGGCAATTTCCATCATGCTTGGTACTTAATTTCAGCAATATTTCAATTAACATTATTACATCTAGATGGAGTACTGAGTGGTTAAGCGCTAACTGAACTATGAATCATTCGAAGCGCTGTGCCATACATCTCTTTCTTTTAAATAATGAGTTTAGCATCTGGATCAGGCAAAGGGTCAACGATATGTAATTCACAAGATGTGCTGAAATCTTCCCGTGTTGCTAACAGCCCGTGTATGGGACACGTCTCTGACTGTAAATGGAGATTTGTGTCTCCTACGCTCCACTTGCTGCTCACCCACAGGACCCAGAAGAGCTGGTGTTGGTGCCTGGGGCTTAGACAGGATTGTTCAGAGAAGCAGAGGGGAGCAACTCATCAAGCAAGTGACTTCACGCAGGGGACATATTTTACCCCCTGACAGGAGGAGATGTCCTCCTCCTTGTCACAGGGGCTGGGGAGAAGAGGGGGGTAAGAACAGTGACACGGGGATAGATTTGACTGGGTGACAGGGACAGGTGTGGGGGAACTATAGTAAAGCCATGCTCCATTAGAGACAGGAGGAGTGTCCCACTGCACAAGCCGTCAGCCTGACAAACAACCTAGCTTCTGATAATAGTCTGTCTGATCAATAGCCTGTCCTCTGCCATCCACTCTCTGGGGAAATGCTGTGGAGAGGGGCAGGCTGGCCTCTGACCCCCGGAGCAAAGGTCAGAGCACCTAAGCATAGAAGGAAAGGAGAGGTCCACCGAAGGCGTTACTTCAGCTTAAAGTCTTTAAGATCGTTTATAAGGTTTATAAGAGATGCATGGGATCTCCAAATTATACACCTTTGTTGGAGTGGACCAGATTTCTAAAATTTGCCATATACATACAGGCCTCATGTCTTCTCCAAGATTTATTTCCAACTGCACTGCCATCCCTCCAGCCTCGTTTTAATCGTCATTCTTGGTTTTTACTTCACTGTCCTCGTTTCTCTCCCCCCCCCCCTAGTTTATTGATCATGTGATGAAGTGGTGAGTTGAAGAGTCTGTGTGTGTGTGTGGGTTTTTTTTAGAAGATTTAATGGTTTTCATTTTGCCACTGTGATTCTGTAGACTGTGTTATTGATGGTTGTCCTCAGCTCCTCCGTCATGCCATCCATTTTGTTTATTTGCAGAGCTGACCTTACTCTGGATTGGCCCATGCCTCCATTCTGCCTGCTATACCAATGTACACATAGTCATCCCACTATTGCATCCTAATGCATTATTACAATTTGAACCATTTTTTTATTACATTTTATAACGGCTTATTATTTCGAGATTTAAAGCATGAGAGCACATTGCGTACTGTATTCATTGCGGTCTGGTAAACAAGAATTGAATTTTATTACGTATTAAAGAATGTATCTTTTTTTATAATCAGCATCTGTATCACATAAGCAATTATCATGGACATGAATTAGGGTACTGAGAAAAGACCAGAAAATCTGTTTACTCAATATTCATTTATAATGGAAGTGTAAGGGTAATAAAGGTTTTTGGCTGAGTCTGATATGAAGCTGTTTATATAAAATAAGATGTTTTTGTGAAATTCTTCTTCTAATAAAGGACAAACTGGTTTGCCTTTCCTTTATCAGTTTTGTTGATGGTAATCACCCATATGATACGGATGCACTAGATAGAGATTAGGCTACAACAAGCCTATTAAACGGACAGCATTGCTTCAGGCTGCTTATAGCCAGCAAATTCCCATATAAAAATAGGCCTAGAAATTAAAATCTATTAATAATGCACGCGCACATAGAAGGGTAATGCAGAAAGAATTCTCAGTGACGTTCTCTATGCACGTTCTGAATGTGTGCTGTTTCTACCTGCAGTCAGTCAGGATGAACCTGTTTGCTTTATAGAGATGACAGTGTTTTATCTGCACGCACAAAAACTTCAAATAGGATATCACATGTGCTGCAGCCACATCCAGCACATTCAGCAGTTGTTTTTATATGAGCCGGATAGGAAACTGTGAGTCAAAGAGGCCTTTGCTTGTATCAAGCTGTGTTGCGGCTTGTGTGGAAGTCACGAGTTTAGTAGAACATAATGAAGTTAAAAGAGCAAGTTCCTTTTCTTGAGGGCAAAATGTGGGGGGAAATTGCGACTTCAGAGCAAGTGTGCAACCCAACATAGTGCCTCCAAGGAGGATATGGAAAAAAAAGAAACTTTGGATAGCATGTAATCACATACAATCCTCTCTCACTCTCTCACGCTCTCTCTCTCTCTCTCTCTCTCGCTCCTTCTTCTATGTTGCACACACACATTTATGTGAGTCACAGCCACAGGACTATTTTAAAGGACCCCCTTCTTCCTCCTCTTGCATCTTGCCAGCGTTATCTCAGAGTGACAGTTGTGGCTTGAATGGCAGTGATATATCCTGACGGGGAAAGTAAGACTGCATATCTTTGAGGGAGAGCAAAAAGCCCACAGACCAGAAACCGCATGCCGGCAGCCTCTGCAGACTTCAAACGCTAACAAGCTGGAATAACATTTTGCTTGGGGTGTCTGCTGGAGGCCTCCCAGCTGCTGGCAGGCTGATTGGAGAGAGAGAGGGGGGGGGGTAATATATATAGAGAGAGTTTCAGATTCATCTTGGGGTATGTTTAGATGTGAGTTAAACCATTTTGAATGAAAGAATGTGTGTGTGTGTGTGTGTGTGTGTGTGTGCGCGCATGTGTGTGTGTACAGTGAGTTCATGGGGCGAAGTGATGCCCCCCCACACATTAAATTTCACTTACTTTATCTATCAAGGCTGTCTGTTGACATGGAAACACCAAAAATCGCCACATTGGTCTCCCAGTGTTCTGTGATGGAGTTTACCATGCTCCACAGCCTTCCATCTTTCCTCATCTCTGTCTACAAAGAACTATCTTTTTCTTCAGCACACACTCGTTTCTTTCTATTCTCTTTCTCTCTCTGTCTGTCTGTGAGCTTGGAGTGTCCACTCACATGGTTTATGTCATGCTTAGTGTTCTGAGAAGCATGTCTGGTTATTTGATAACAGGAAGTTAGAGGTGCTGAGCCAGTGGGATTATCTCCTAACATCTCTGGTTGTGGGCGTGTTGTGGTGCAACAGATGCACACAAATACACGTGTGTATGCATGCACATACAGTGCTCAGAAAGACAGTAGGTGATAACTAATGTGATAACTGCTCGCACATGTCTGAGGAGGGACTGTGGCTTTTTTGTGAAGTGGTAGCGCAGTTCAATGACAAACACACACACACACACGCCAGCTGATAGGCCTGTGAGTCCAGGGACAGGAAGAGAGTGTGTGTCAGATGTTAGAACACAGTAACAAAATGTGAGCGATAGCACAGTAGCTTAACCGCACCACACAAAAGGAAGTGGTATGGAAAGACTTTCGGGTAGAGGTGTGGGCTGTCACTTGCTTTAGAAAACAACGTCAACACTTACTTGAGCTTTGGTGCTTAAGTCAAAAGCTCCGGTCTGTAGTGTATTGCTGTAGTGAAACTTTTCTAAGAAGCAATCACACTATTTCTCTCTGTTTGCATGATGGAAATGACAGAAGTAGGCAAAGCCAGCATTTCTATTAATAGATGTCTTTCTTCCCACGTTAAATGACTTGTGTGCATTGCACTAAGTGTGGTACACACCTCGTTCATTTCCACCCCAGTGTAGTTACACTCCAGCACTTGCACACTATTACGGATCAGAGCATTTCTATAGAACCAAGCCTTCCTCTATTTACTTGCTTTTCTGGTAATGAAAAAAAAGACAGCTGAAGCACAGCTTAGACCACCCACAATGTCACGGAAGTATAAATTGGGTAGAATGTGGTCTGGGTGCAGCGAAGCCTCTATCCAGATAAGTCTGTTCTTTTATGAACCACATGAGAGGAGCCTACAGCTGCAGAACATTTCCGTTTTGCGCAGACGCAACGCCGCTCACCATTTCAACTTCACAGAGTTGGAAATCAATGATTTTATTGAAAATGACGGTGGGGAGAAAACATGCCCATGTAGTTTATGTAGTAGTGGTATTCAATAGTGACACTGTATACGTGTACAAGCATGGATGTTGATGGAAAATTTAACTACCTTTTTCCACATCTGTATGGTTTTAAATAAAACTGTTCCATTATGTATTTATACTACAGTACTGCTGAATTCTCAAATCTGATTGGTCAGAAGGTGTTTTTCCCCTCAAATAACAACACAGCTCCTATAATAGTTCCAGTGGCAACGCAACCAAAAGATTTATATCAGTGCACCAGCTCTAATTCATTATTTTACCTGTAATAGCAAAATAGATTTTTTGGAAAGAATCTGCAGTGTCAGTACATTGTTAAGATATGTTAAAGATATGTCAAACCAGGCCCTTCATTGAGCAGGTGCTACATCACTGGCTGAGTGGATAATTGCCTGAATGAGCGGGTGAACAGGTGCCATTATATGCAAATAAATATATAAATAAATAAATATATATATGTTTATGTGGACGGGTAGACGGTAATTAGCATTTCACTGCAGGTTGTACCCAGTATGACTATGTATGTGACAAGTAAACTTTGATTGATTGATTGATTGACTGATTGATTGATTGATTATCCTCTATCATCCCTGAAGTACACTGGATTCTTATGTGTACATTATTTTATATCACATATTGTTTGGTGTTGCAAATGTTACTAGGCCAAAACTGCTAATATATTTTTTTAAAAATCTTAAGTTTCTTGTGACCCTGAATGGGTATGTTTGTTGTTTTTTTTTACATCAGCAGAATGAATGAGGCCAAAGGATGAATTATGGATGCTTTATGTTTGTGCTACCTCTTTTTTTATCCTTTTTATATGTCATCGATTTACAGCAGTGAGGCTGCCTCATTGTCCCTGCCACTAAAAATAACAGAGAGGGAAAATAACAACAGTGACACAGCGCTGGTATTGATTTTAACGGCTGGCCACGGTCTCCTAGCCGCCCCAGGGCACCTTTTATTGAGAGCAGTAAAATAACAAAGGAGATGGGCTGGAAGTTTTCCATGTATACCAATCAGAGTTTATAAATTGCTCCATTACCTTCATTTCCCTTGGTTACTCTGGGAACATTAGCAATTATTTTCTCGGGGGCTTCACCCACGAAACTAATAATCTGGTGATTTAGTGCCTTGTGGCGTGGTGCACCTACCCTCGCCTGCCTTAATCCATTCATCCCGCCACCTATCAGTTTGACTTCGCTAGGACAAATTGCTTTCCTGAGCACATCCAAGGGAAAATGGGTCAATAAGTATTCTCCGAGCTGCCTCTCCCATTAGGAAGTGCTAACAATGTGTCTCGAACCCACATACTTTAAGATTAGTGAGGATCATTATGGTGCTAATAAATAGAGAGCAGCTTAATGCATATTCCATATGATGAATTCAAAAATGTCTTGTATTTATCTATTGCTTTTTAACTGTATGTAGTACACCGCCGAATAAATCAGACATTTCATACAGCATGTACTATAATATATTAGATATGTATACAGTACATCATGTCTAAGTGCAGATTATGCATATGTGTGTCTGTGTGAGAGAGAGAATGGATAGTGGGTGTGTATGTCGGTGTGGTTGTACGTGTACCCGCAGTAAGTGAGGCTTCTTGCAGGGCTGAGGCTTATTTTAGCCCGTGTTAGTACAGTAGATGGATAGCAGGCTGATGAAGTGGACAGGGCTGCTGTGCTGCAGCAGTCTGCTGTCCCATTAGCAAGTCCCCAGGGACAGACAGACCTGGAGGACAAGGAGACAGGTCCAGATTAAGTCATATATCACTGCCTGGGGGACAGCACAAAAGTCTGTGACATCATCACCCAGAGACATGGTGGCCACCCCAGAGCATGGCTGATTGTGCACTCCAAAAACACTGACTCAGATGATGTGATCTGACAAGTTGTTTGTTTCGCAGCATCACTGCCGTGGCTCTATCACAGTATATTGTACTCAAGGGGATTTTAGCTGCTCTAGTTAATGTGTGTTTGGGGGTGTGTACAGTACAGCTGAGTGTTAATGTTTACCTACTTTGACATGATAAAACATTTGAAAAAGTATAAAAAAGGTGAAGATGTGTGTATTAGCATTAATAGGAAAACTATAGTAAATTCTCTCTCGGTGAAATGAGAATGACACCTGTCAAGGTTACTTATGTGTTCCAAGATCCTCTGAGGAGTCCACAGATCTTGGGACAGTGCAAGCAGGAGGGTCCATTTGGTCAGTCTCAAAGTTCACTGCTGCTTGATGGATCATGCGGTGCCATAAGGAATGTGTCATGGCAAGGCTTCTCAGTTAGCAATATAAATATAGCCATTTGTAAAGTAGGTCTTAAGGGTGTCTTTGAATCGGTTCCTCTAGCTCTTAGGTTCACTGGCCTCAGCTTAGTTGGGACTAGAGAACTTTTTTTTAAAATAGACCAGAGACAGGGATTCTGGATTCTGATGTAGTGGCACATCCAGCGGAGTAGGTCCTGTGACATCATGTAAGATCATATATATATATACACA
>JAOVVF010000036.1:22799210-22814676 GCA_028565595.1 Duopalatinus emarginatus | reverse complement strand
TTTGTTTAACCAAAGGGGATGCGTTCAGCTTCAAGTTCAGATTTGCTTCATATTTGAACATGGTAAACAGTCTGTAATAAGACCTGTGGGATGTGCACACACACACACATACACATTCGCCTGTGGTCACATGGTTCCGATGTTGGCCAGCAGCCTCGACCTCAGTTCTACCCAAGCTGGGTGGGATAGGAGGCTTAGCCAAGCCACAGCCATGCCAAGACAGACTGGAGACCAGCACACACCACAGACAAAGTGTGTGCTTGTGTGTGTATGTGTACATTCACGCCCAACATCGCTGTATGCCCGCAGAACGATAGGATGTGGTTCTCCCAACTAGTGACCTTCTACCAACGCTACATACCACAGAGGCCCACCCATGAACACACCCGCACACACACACATGCACACCCATCACCTAATTATCCCATCAGCATCTGTAACACCACAGCAGTGGTTTAGTCCATGCCTGTGCATTAAATGCATAGAGCTCCATTAAAGGTGGTGCTTTCAGACAACTGGACTCCATGTCACCATGCAGGATGTAATGCTCTCTGAAGCGTAGTCCTGTGGCATGATGCACTGCACTTTATTGGAGTCAATGCCCCATGCTTAATTCCAGTGACCGGGAGACAAGAGAAAGGTCTTACTTACTTTTCTCTTAGTTGTACCATGCTCCATTCCCTCATCAGAAGACCTCCAGGCTGTAGGGATCTATGCGTCACCCTGTCCCAAGCCATCTCTCTCTTTCTATCCTTTATGTACAGGCCCCTGGGACCTGCCCTTTGTTGCTGTCATGTTCTGTTGTTATAATCACTCAGACTAAACTGTACATTTACCCTGGATCTGAGGCAGCGATAAGAGGCCCAAGGCTCATGCTTATCTGCAGCTATCAAAGTGGGGAAAAAAGTAGGATTTGAGCTATCTATGCCTCCCCCCTACACCACACTCCTCATCTGTCTTGCAGGCCTTTTGTTTTGGCTGAATGTAAGTGCAGATTTGTATAACAATGTCAGACAGTACGAGAGATCCAAGAAAGACAGAGAGAGAGAGAGAGAGAGAGAGAGAGAGAGAGAGAGAGAGAGAGAGAGAGAGAGAGAGAGAGATCACCATGCAGCAAATCCTCCTTCACAGGAAAATGTGCTATTTCACTGAGGGATAGACAGCACAGACAACTACACTTCATCTTTCATCTCTTCCCATTTCCACTCTGGACTGTACCACAGAGGGCTACGAGGAACATCTGCCACATGTTTTGGAAAAAGCGCTAGCAGCTATCGACATTTTGAGAACTGAGTAATTGCCACCTTATGTTCCCTCCTGTCAGTATTAGCCTAGCTTTTTTCTCACCCCTGTTTGAACAGATTGGTGCCATTTTAAAAACCAAGACGAATTAGGAATGATTAAGGGTGAGGATATACATAAAATCCCAGTCTGGTTGTGCAGACTGGAATTATGCACCCTTCTTGGAAAAAAAAATCCTGGCTATGTACAAGCCTGGGGAGCTGTTAAAGATGGTGCATGTGTTCAAGTTGAATCAATTGCCCAGCCGTAGATGTTGCACGCAAACCACACCACAGCCGCCCAAAGTGTAAGCCTGCCAGATCCACGTTAGAGTCTGCACTACCCGAGGTCAGTAGCTAGGGAGGGAGAAAAACATCACATGAGAGCCACAATTACAGCCCTCAGACATGAAAAGTGGCTCTTTTTATTCCCTGACAGGCCTCCCGTTGTTAACGGCTGGCTCTGGGCACAGCGGAAACTGAATACTACACACTGCCTATAGCATCAACGGTTTTGGCAGTGAGGAGCCGAGTCCAGGACGGAGCCAGAGCCGTGGCTGAGGTGGCTGAGCTGCCTATTTGTGGGCTTCTCTCAATTCCAGACTCTCTTTCATTCCCTTGTGCTCTCTTTTGCTATGCTCCGGAGCTCGAGTAGCTAATTGCCTCTAACAAGCAACTGTCTTCCAGCTGATTAGAATGCTCACAGTCAAGCAGGCATGAGCTATTTCACACGCCTCCCAGTACACCCACTATCATCTAGTCGAGCTTTTTTTTGCTTCAGAAATGCAAATGTCAGTAGGCACCTATCTGTGGCCTGACATAAACACATGTTTAAATATTGTTGCGTGTTCCATCCTCTGCAATATACACAGCATCAAAGTGGGCGACGGCAATGGAGCTCATGCCCAGTAGCTCAGCATATGACATGCTTTACTGCCGAGAAGCTCTAGCTCTAAGGCTACAATTTATTATCTGGCATATCGTAGCCTTCAAGTGCTTCATACATGCTGAACCTTTGAACTTCTCTTTTGAATCTGCAGGATTAAGTGGAATATTAGTCCCATATACAGCCGAATTCCTTCGATGGAGATAAACTTCCTCCATATCTTAATGGAACGCAGACACATCGCTCTCTGATGATAAACGAGCCCCCCACTCAAAGCCGGCAGATTTGCCAGCACCGCTGTAATGCTGCGGATGTTATGATACATTATCAAAGCTCGGAGTTAGTTTAGGGTGGACAAAAGTGCAAGCTCAGGACTTTCTTGGTGAATGGAAACACTGGCCCAAATGCCCAGACTCCCTTTCACCCTCCCATGCTCACATACACACTTGGAAAATAGCACAGCTGCTGCACCTGCCTGTGTTTGCCAGCTCTAGGCTCTCCTGCATCTCCTCACGCCTCTCTAAGCTCCGCTAATGAGGGGATTTTAATTACTGATAGCGTGGCCCTATCCCTCTGCTAACTGTACTCAGCTTCATTAACCGCCATCAAGAGGAGAGTGCTGCACATAAACACAGCTCATTAGTGCTGCCTCTCCTCCTCTGCTCATTGCTCTTTCTCTCTCTCTCTCTCTCTCTTTTCCTCCCTATGGACTGAACAGGCAGGTCATTTTTCTGTCCCCACTGAGATTAAGATACGGAACTCAGTAAGCAACAGCTCTGGGGGAAAAATGATGTTTGTACACTGAGTATTTTTTTTTTTTAACTCTGAGGGAAAGTCAATATTTGTGCTTTTAGGGGCTGCAGTACGGTCAGATTGCCACTGGATACCGAGAGGGGCTCTGATCACCGTTGAAATGTACACGGCGCTGTCAACGAGTTATCTTGTCAATAAATGTCAACGCGGTGCAGGTTAATATCAGCGCAAGTGGATAACAGCTGGCGAGGCTCCATAACGTGTGAGATAATGCAGTTTAATTTGCTTCTTCACACTTCAGATAGTGCGGAAAGGCTAGGTGAGATAGCTCGACCTTCACCTCACACCCTCTCACTTTCTCCAATCAGAACTGCTCAGTGGAGTTGAAAATACATTTGGAGTTATGTCCAGAGAGAGAGAGAGAGAGAGAGAGAGAGAGAGAGAGAGAGAGAGAGAGAGAGAGAGAGCATCAGTAGCATCAACCTGTTCTAGTTTATCTAGTTAGTTTATTCATTGCACCCACCAGTCCTCCCACACACATCTATACAGGTTTTATTGCTGCCAGCATCTATTTCTCTCCAGTGCCAGAATATTATGTCTGAACGATTCTGAGAGACGAATACTGCAGTTTGACTTCTCAGCATGCTGAGTTTTATAGGCGTGTTGCTGTGGGGCTAGTTAAAGCAAAAACTGAGGGCTGGACCTGGAAGGATATGTGACCGCGCATGACAGCGGCTGCCCATTGGAAGCCAGCCTGACAAATTCACTGGACTAAAGAGAGCAGAAGTGCTCATGACATCATTTCCCTCTCTGGAACGTGAAATGTGTCAGATGTAAATGCACTCATTTGCCATTCCAATTACCCCACAACCAATACCTCTAGGGCTCTCGCCGGCTGGGCGCTACATCTCAGCATCTACATTTGTGCTGGTTGTAAAGTGAGAGCACACTCGCTTTGACACTCTATCTATCGTTTCATAGCTGAGTGAAAAGCAAGCCTTTTGGAGAGGTTGTGTAGCCAATCACACCCGCCCACGTCATCAAAGCCTTCAGTGCTTGGCTGGCGTGAGCGCCATCACTGTAGCAGGTACACTGGGCTCTTTGTTTACCCTCTTCTCTTACCAATCTGGCGCACAGATGGCTAACAATTATTTCGCTGTGTGCTCATTGCTTCTGGCAAACTACCAGCGTGCTCCGAGATTGGTGTAATCTTTTATTATTTATGATTGTCTAAGATTCCTGGATCAGGATTTGAGCACAAGCTGTTGAATAGCTGAGAGGAGCGATTGAGAGGGGGAGGCGGAGGAGTGAAATTGAGTGTAAACAGAGAGCCTGGAAGCAGAAAGAAGTGGGAGAGCCGCCGTAATGAAGTTGTGAATGTTGGGGGCTGTTTGCAGGAGAGACGCACCCTCTGCATTCGAAGGAATTTAATCCCATTACCACACGCTAAATATACAATTTGTTTTAAGCTTGCCGTCAGTTGAGTTTTATGATAATAAGTGGAATGCTGCAGGCGCCTTCGGGAAGACTTTTAGAGGGCACAGGCTAATAATTAGATTTTAAAAGTAAGTCAATTTGGATCCTCATTTGAAGTGAAAATAAGAGGCTTAGCTTCACACTGTGGCATCATATTAATTTGCCCGGTCTCCCTTTCGCTCTCCCTGGATTATTTGTGGTTGATGATTCTGAACCGCTCAAAATAACAAACATGGCTCCCTTCCAGATAGCTAATGGGGCAAAGAGATGTCAGTATATGAAATATAATATCATTTATTATGTGTGAAATGAGTCATTGGCATTGTATGCCTAATAACCCTGTCTGTAGGGGATAGATTTAGTGTAAGGAGCTATGCTGCGGTTCAACAGCTTTCCCCTTATCCGCTTTCAGCAGACCTGCACAAAAAGTGTCACCAGCCTTGATGGTGCTTGATAACAGTGTGTGTACTATGCTGTGCTGTGGATCTCACAGTGTGATCTATGTTCAAAGGAGGCCAAAGCTACAGCCTGAGGCCCTCTCTTAACACCGAGCCTCATCTCCTGTCAGAAACCACTGCTCCATGCTTAAGAACTCTTTCTCTCTTCCTCTCACACACTCACCTTTCTCTATTATTCTTGTACTCAACTCACCCCTCTCATTCTCCACCCTCCCACCCCTCCCTCTCTCTCTCTCTCACACACACACACACTTTATCACTCTATTACATTCCCTCCCTATCGTGTTCTCTCGCTCTCTCATTTTTGACTTAATAGCAGAATGGAGTCCCCCTTGGAGGCGGTGGGCTCGGCGGATGGAGGAGTAATTTTTTTAGGGGAGCATGTGTCAGTCAGGAGCTCTAGTAGTGCTTGTGCACAGGCAATTTTGCCTGGAGGAGCAGCAGTTTATTGCTTTTGTGCCAGGAAATAAGAAAAGAGACCCTCTATGGTGTGGAAGTCATGAAATTACAGTATCCTGGAAGAAAATGAATAGGGCCCTTCGTGAAGTAATTGCGGACGGCTTTGTTCTGTGAAAGGAGCACACACTGCCTGTCCTCAGTGTGTCCAAGCACTGAAATCCGCTCGCTCTGTTACTCCAGGGTGAGGGATTTGCTTATGGAGTTCAGATATAGATATATGGTGAATATATGGCTATAATACCTGAAGGTTTACCCCTTTGACTCATAATTCCAGACTTTTTTTTTTAGAAATTAAATCACATTTTAAATATATTTATTAAAAGGTGATTGAAGGTACTTTGGTTCAATCGGTATAGAAAAAACAATAAGACACTGTGTCTGTGATTGTGATTTACTCCTCATTAGTCAGACAGTCTGTCTGATCCTCTCTTTTGTGCTTTTTGGTGCAGTCACTTTATTAGCCGAGTTCCTCTGCTTCCTAAAATATATGCTATAAATCTGGAGTTGTCATCTGTAATGGTGCTCTGTGTGATATATCTTTATAATCACACGGCACTGCTAGCTAGACAAGTGATGACTTAATCCCCTACCTAATTCCCCACAAAGCACTCGTTTGCGGTGAAGAGCCACCGCTATTTCTGCATCAATGACAAAAATCACAACCATTTAAACTCTGCAGAATTTTATTTTTCAGCATCATATTTACTATGGGTGTAGGGTGGTCAGCATACAGGGGCTGTCAGCACTAAAGCCATAGATCATAGTTGTCTGGTTTTGGATTCCTTTAGAGTTTATCAGAATGATCACAAATATTTCATTTATTTCATTCATTTATTCATCATCAATAAATGCTCAGCATTGTGGCAGATCCAGAGCCTGTCCTGGAAACACATTATGGGAACAGCAAGAACATAGAGACTGTACACACACAAGAGCAAACCTTACTAGCAAACCAAGGACACCGAACTTGTGAAGCATCAGTGATACCCAGTGAACCACCATGCTACAACACATAGGATAAGTCAGTCTGTCAGTCAGTCATTTTCTTATCTGATTAGCCTGTCAGGTCCCTCCAGAGCTCCCTCGAAATCACTGGTCACAAGGCAGGAACACCCCCTGAACAGGGTGTCAATCCACTGCAGGGTGCCAAATACACACACCCATTCACTTACACACCCACACCTAGGGCAATTTAGCATATCCAATACGCCTAACGTGTGTTTTCGGAAACCAGAGCACCCAGGTGAAAATCTATGTGGACACGGGGGGAACACAACATACTCCTCTCAGACAGAAAACAGAGCAAAGATCGAACCCACAACCCCAGATCCCTGTAACTGTGTAGCACACACACTACCTGTGGCACCACCATGCCGCCCCGTAGAATAAATCATAAGATTTTCATTTAAATTTTATTAGTCAGGCCTTTCTCAAACACATTTAAAAACTAACCATATGTTTGCTATTGTAGTTTGAAATGTGTCCAGTAGGTAGCAGCTTGGCTGGAGATCAGGCTGGACACAAGGAATTTCTGTCCAACATAAGCAGGACTGGAAGATCCTACTACACCATTTGCTTTGCACTGGTAGATATTTCTATTCACTTTCTGTATGATAGGATGGTCATAGTCATGTAGTTGTATAGAGATAGTACCGGATTGTGTCAAATTAAATTACTAAATTAACTCTGTGGTATCAAACTGATGCCTACCTAGTAAAAAAAGGTTTTGTGATGGACGTCTCTACAGTAAATAGTTAGCTGTATTTGTACTAATATTACTGCTAAAATAATTATTTTAATAATTATTTACTGTAAATAATTATTTTAATAATTATGTGACTCATGGCCATTTATAGTATTCACTAGTATTGCCATAGTGTTCTCTCTATTTTGCACCTGATGTGTTATGGAGGACATGTTTGTGCATCCAGTGCTACTATTGGTTTAAAGTAGGTTGCATTAAAATGAATGTTATATTGCAAATAGTAGGTGGCTGGCATTTGGCCAGTGAGCATTTTGGCAACCTCTACCGTGAAAATTGTGATACATGTACATTTAAGCAGTCGTCAGTATTTACCGGCCTCCGTGAATAGCAAATTTTGAATATGCTTTGGTTTCCGTGGAAACTATGGCCCGACTTTACAGAGGATTTATGTTATAGTGTTTGCTTATTAGGTATTTATAATAAATGATTGTTGAATACATGTGTAAAAGGACAGCAGTGATCATATTTAATCACTCACTGCACTCTAACTTAAAAAGCACATAAAACTGACTTTTTGGAAACAGACTCAGATGAAAACACATTCACATTCTCAGGCAGTTGTTCACACTGTTGAAGAAATTACAGTATTGATTAGTTCTGGCATCATGCAGAGTGAGTGATGAAGGTATTGCCTGCAGATATGGTGTTTAGTGAGTGCCAACAGCAGTGAGGGTGATAAAAAAAAAACCCTGGGCAAATGTGCAGGCCTGCCTGACTTTGATAAGTAGCCTTTCCTGGAAAAAAAAGGTTTCAGATAACAAGAGACGAGTCATGAAATCACTAAACATGTTCGATTAAAAGAGGTGTTCTGTATGTTAAGAGGGGAAGGTGTGAGGCTGCAATCTGTGCTGACACCTCATCTCTGGGTCTGGAGGTAAGGGTGGGGGTATTTTACAGGCTGAGTGGATATGTTGAAGCCCTTGTTGACTAAAGTAAGGAGCCAACATCAGTTTCTGTCTATTGAAAACATGAACACGGTTGTCTCTGTGGCCTGGAACAGAAATCCTAGTACTTTGTGCTTACATGATTTTTCCCCAAAGGGCTTCGGCTGGAGTATCTGGCTCAGAGATGACTTGATGACCCCAGTGGCCCACCCGCAGCTTTGCCCCGAGGCTGGCATTCTCAGCTGCAGACAGGCGTCTGCACCTCAACTCTCTGGCCAGGCAACTCTCCCTGTGATTGACCCACAATCCACTGGGCTTTCAGTTCCCATGGTAACAGATCTCCATGCAGCCATGAAATGATCTAGAAAATAATGCACATCAGTGTTTCCTGTAATGTGCCCTCACTCGCTAACCCCCCTCTCTTTCGGCATCTGGTATAAGAAGACACAGTACGAAGACGAAATCTGTCAGACAATTAGTTTTGCTCAGATTCTTCTGCAGCACTGTCACTCATGATGCTTGAATCAATCACACTTCAGTGATTTTCTCCAACTGCTGCTGCTGGAGCTCGAGGCACTGGAAATGGATGACAGCAAATCCCAATTTGTGTAAAAATGAGTTTGAGATGGGGGAGAGGAACTAATTAGGATCTGCCTAATCTCTGAGAACATGTTAAGCCTTTTAAAATCATTAAATCTTGGTGGAGGTGGAGTATATCTGATTATGTTCGGGGAAGAATTCAAAACGTACAATAAAGACATTTAGGTGTGCTAGACAAGACAAAAACACTGGTTCATCTGATACTTACAGATCTTGTGTAGAGGACAATTTGGCCTGCAGGAAAGAAGTGACAAAAAAAATGTTAAACTGACTGCTTACGTCTCCTTTGAGCACCCTCTGCCCCCCACCCCCCACCAAGTGTGTGACAATGATACTTCACAAACCCCCAACAACCCCCTTCAAAAGCTTTTTTTAAGGTGTGGTGAGTCTTCTGCTCTTGATTATGGCCCATTGTGTTTGTGTGTATCCTTTGGGCTCAATTCAACCTGGAGCTCCTTAGGCTTTACAGCCTTAAAGACAAGGAAGTATCCTTGTGGGGTGGACTATTTAGACATATATGTATGTATGTATGTGTGTGTGTGTGTGTGTGTGTGTGTGTGTGTGTGTGTGTGTGTGTGTGTGTGTGTTTGTGTGTGTGTATTTGCAAAAGGGGAAGAGAAGTGTCAGACAAGTGAGAGAGCCGCCTGTTGATCAGTACGGAATAATGACAGCACAATGCCCTATTAGGCTCTGCCTTGCAGTGAGTAATCTTCCCCTTGCTTTAATGAGAGGGAGAGGAAAGGCGAGAAGAGACAGACCGTGGTTTTATGCTCGGGGAGTTCAAAGGGACGGCTCTGGGAACTTTAGCAGCTCATTGCGAAAATTGATGTAGGCTAAATGCCGAGGAAAAGTGGCTTTGGCAATTACCTAACAGCAGCGTGAAAACAGCTCCTGCTTAGCTTGAGCGAACATGCCAGCACTCGGCAAGTGTGACAGTGTGGACATACACCTTTTCTCACCTCCACATTCTGAAAACTAGAGGAAAGCGTCAAGCACAAGTCTGCTTCAGTGATTAAAAAAAAAACCTTTTTGCTGAAGAGCAAAAACACATCCATCTTGAGTGTCGTTTTGTCTGCTCGGCATATTAGCCTAAAGCTATGTGATTGTGTATCAAATAAATTAATGGACTACTAATCAGCAGTAGCAGCCAAGGGTCTTTCAGAAGCTAAGAATGGCTGACAGGAGGTCACTTTTCAAGGGCTTCATATCATACAGCCTGCCCGCCTGAGCAGAATCAATGATGACGTTACCATTATGGAGGAGGCTTTGTAAATGGTAGCGTACAAGCCTCTTGACAGATGAGTCAGGCACAGCACACAATAGTCATTAAAGGCGCTCTGTTCTCCAAGCTCTCGTTGTAGCTCTTTCTATATTGTCAGGTGCTGAATAGCATTAACCCCTGCTTCAAGGACATGAATATAATCTTAACAGATTCTGCGAATGAGAAAAGAAATGGCCATCTGACCGGCAGTAAAGTATTAGTCTGTGAACAGCGGATGGAGGAAGTGTGTTCAGGGCATGTGTGTGACCATTATCACAGCTATTGATTTTTTTTCTTGACAACACAGTGAGAAGTTCACTGTAGCTGAGTGATTTCACTGTTCATCAGTCACCTCTTTATCCCAGCAAAACAAGCAAGGCGGTGTGTGGGGCATACACCTTTGTGTGGTTCACCTAATATAGTGCTACATAACGTACTAATCATCTGATCTTGGATATTGGCACATATTATTTCTAGATGCATTTGTATTGTATGATTAAATGTTTAGATAGAGTCCAGCACTGTTGATTCCATACAGTGAACACTATTAAAGAACTCCTCTGTCCTCATTACCCGAATACTATAGTGATGTTACATCCCACACTCGTGCACCAAGATAAGATCTACAAAATAACTACATAATTTTATGGGCAGCTGTAAGCTTGTGTTTAAGAAACCGGCCTTGAAACCAGAAGGTCCCAGGTTCAAGCCCCACGAACCGACAAGACTCGACTGAAAAGCCCTTGAGCAAGGCACCCAACCCCCAATTGAAATCTGAATATGTTTGACTATAGAACATAGGACAGTAAATAGGGGCTGCTCACCACTCTGGGCATGTGTGCTCACTTCCCCTAGTAACTGTTCACTAGTGTGTATATGTATGTTTTCCTGCATGGATGCTATAAATGTAGAAGTCATTTCCACTACACAGTGGTCAAAAGAGTAGTTCACTCACTCACTAATCAGCTCCTGGTATTAAGCAATATCCCACTCACTGTATTACTCATTTGAATCAAACCAAACAGCACTGGACAGTAAGTATTTCTTTGGCCACACATTGTTTGTGGGAGCAAGTTCAGCACATGATGTCATGTCAGAATGCCACTCATTTATGTTAACTTGAGATCAGTCCTCACACACACATAAGTTGGGTAAATCTATACAACATACATCATCAGTGATCACTCATGATCGCTGTTTTCAGACACCAAACTAAAATGGCAGCCCTGAGAATAGTGCTGTACATAGCGAATAGGGCAAAGTTTGTGACACAACACATGTCAACAGCTTGTTAGATTTTGGAATGATGCATGTATTGAAGTTTTAAGATATCTGTAAGTGCTTGTGGACATCTGAGAATTTCTGAACATAGTAGTAATTGGTTGCGTTTGCCTCTGACTGGCTGAATGAAGGCGGCCTGGAGCCCCTGGCGATGGCTCTATTCCTTTTTTGTTTGGTGACACTGTTCATGTCTGCATTTGTCCCTTTTGATAAGGCCTTTCATCCTGTTTGCATTGATTACAGCCTGTCGAGTCATCCTGATACACTGTCGGCCATTCATACCCCCTCTGTCACACACTGGGCCCATTGTAGTAATGGCTGGAATGTGTGTGTGTGGCTATAGGACCGGATTGGAAAGCATGAGAGTATCCTGGAGACAGTGACACGGCCACAGCCCACTCATCATGGAAATAAGACCCCCATTTTCTGCTCCATGAGCATGAACCTCAGACTGAGTACACACAGGAGCGAGAAGCATTAGTCATTTATGTGATGAGAGATCGTTTCTGGGTGTCTGACTATTATTATTATTATTTTCTGTCATCTGTGTCACATTAATGACCACATAACGAGCAATCTGCATATGGCACCAATCAGCCGGTGATAAATACAGCTCTGTTTAATCATTTATCTGTGTCTTGTTTTTGCAATGTGCAAACAGTAAATGGAGCTCAAAAGATACATGGCCTCCTTATCAGCTAACCTCATAACTTTGGCAGTGGCTATGACTTGACAGAGAGGTGGAGAATTCGTTTATTGTGCAAGCATTCCCACACGAGATTACACGAGTGCTAACAACACTAGCACACACATTAATACCTGAAAAACTTGACTCCCCCTGCTTATTCTTACTGGTTTGAACACTGCTTGTTTTTAGTCATTTGCGGTGTGTGTGTGAAGGGAACCAGGTGGGTGTGTGGGAATGGGGCAGTGACTTGGGTTGAAAGTGGAGAGGGCGATCCCTTGTTCTGAGAAGAATTAAAAGCACCTCTGCAAATAGTGGCATGTGTAAATCCTGGGGGTGGGAGGTTCACAGTGGCTGGGGTTTCCGTATAAATAAACAGTGAGTGAGGTCTGCATGGGCGGATGGGCTCTTGCCCTCTCCCCCACTCTGAGGTTAGAGCCAGCCTTTTGTTGCTCTAAATCCAAGCACTTTCTATTCAGCCGACTCGGGGGGTGGGGGGTGGGGGGGTTGCCTGGGAGAGATTAGACTGCCAGTTCTAGTGAACACACACACACACACACACAACTTCTTTCTCAGCCAAAGGAATGGCCCAGAAAAACACCTCCTCGTTTTCTTTTTTTTTTCTTTCTTCATAACAAGAATGGACAGAATCAAGAGTCTTGCTCCCAAAAGCCGGGTGCAAAAACCTGTCGTGTGAATGAGTGTCTGACACCGTCAGTTTGCTACCAATACCATGGAAACCTTCAGCGCCACAGCCGCCATCACATCACCGAGTCATAAGAACTCCCACAACTCACAAAAACGCATAAAGCTTTTTCATGGTGGATTGCACGTTCTCCAGATCAACAAGACCACCCTATTCTGCATGCTTCTCATGCATGTGTGTGTGTGTTAGAAATGCTAGAAAAAAGACCCTTTTAATATTATTACTAAAAAAGATTATTATTTTAATTCCATGCTTCAGCTTTAGAATATTAGTTGATAGTCACTATGGACGTTACACCCAGGTACCTAGGTGTATGATATAGAGTAGAATTTAATAAGTTAGTAATGTACAGAAATGTGTGCAAGGGTGATTTTATAGATTGTTAGATAAAACCCAGTGCTTTTTTAATATGATGGAGAGAAAAATCCCTCCTTTAAAAATCCTGCTAAGTGTTTGCATGCTGCTTTGTTCCTTTGTTTTATGTAAGACTCTCATTACCACGTGGTAGTAACAGATTGTTTGAACTGGAAAGAAAAGCCATTCGGAGCTAATTAAGCAGCCATTCCAGGCACTATTCACGAGCACAAGACCGAGAAGCACAGGCATTTGTCAGCGCTTGACCCCGCGTGGTATTGATTGACAACAAACCTTCTTGAATGACAGGCTTAACCTCCGCCGCCCAATCGGCGTCCAGAGCACCAGCGAGCTGCGCCGCTATTGGCTGGGAAGGTGTAAAGCCGCAAGACCGAGCCCACGTGGGGGAAACCTGAGCAGCCAACCCGGGCTAGGCTGTTTACTTGCACAGCTCTCAGACATGGCCGACGTTCACGGGGATCAGACCCAAACAATCTTATTTCCAACTCGGGCTATCTGTCTATCGACATAATGGCTCATATTCTCACCATTATATATGCACTTTAAAGAGGCTCTGGGAGCAAAAGGGAGTTAGGAGGAGGACTGTACGGTTCAGTCTGTGAGGCATTGAGGATTTATATAGGATATATATCATTTATAGTCACTGTTCATATCAGAACAAGCGCACAATGTGGCTTATATTAATATAATAAACCGTACAATATGTAAACATGTCATGTTTTATTTATATACTCATTTATACACTTGGCTTGGTTTTAATACCTAGCTAATCTAATAACAGGTCATTTTAATAAGAGAATAACAGCGTGACACAACCTTACAGTATCATAATAGCATATTATAATCCGATACGTGTGTAAAGGCATAATATCGGAATAAAAACGAATCGACTCCCTTTTCCCATTAAAACAAACCCTTCAATGTAAAACACAAATACTCAGCTACCTGTTCAGATCTAAAATGGCGATGATGACGTCACTCGCCGACCTGTGAGCTCCCACGTGGGGACGCCACGCTGCGATTGGACGCACTGGCTCGACTCCTTGTCCCGTGTCTATGATTGGCTGGAGAGAGGCGCTTTCGCGGCAGTTCAGCCCTCGTGTCAGTAGTCTGTCTGTGTGTGGCACAGGGCAAACAGCGCTCCTGGACGGAGAGGGAAACGGGAGAGAGGGACTACAGGGTTTTACACATCCACAGCCTTCCTCAAGCGAAAGAGTAATATTTAAAAAAAAAAAAAAAATCGGAAGTACATTTTGGCTCGGATTTTTTTTTAAGTTTTGGATTACGAGAGCGTGGTGTGTGCCGGAGTTTGGGTGGTGAAGTGAGTGAGTCTCGGAGCGCCTGGGTTCAGGACCTGCGGTACGAGAAGCAGTTGTTTCCAGTCTCCTTGTACACCGAGAAAGAGAAAGAGAGAGAAGGACGGGAGATGGTTTCTATCTGGCTCTGAACCATGAACATTTTCGACGCTTGGACGCCGCGGTCGAGCCTCACTCAGGACAGCAGTTCCGTCTTTTAAAGTGGCTTTTTGTGCCGTGTGGACGCTCGGAGACGCAAAGGCAGGTAGGTGGCTAGCAGGTTAGCATAGCCACAATACACATTGTCCCTCCACAAGTCATAATAATTCTCGGATCGGCCAGTAAAAGTGCGTCTCTCTCTCTCTCTCTCTCTCTCTCTCTCTCTCTCTCTCCCTCTCTCTCTTTCTCTCTCTCCGCTACATCCGACTTAACTGAACCTGTTTAGTAATGTGTGTTTTACAGAGGTGAGGTGTGGACACTTTAATGACCAAACAAAGAAAAACAGTCAGTAATAGTGTGTGTGTGTGTGCTTAAGGTCAGGATCACATGTCCGCTGTAGTTTATTAGGTCGCTTTTTTCCCATGAATAGTTATAAGCTTTTTGAAATGGTCGAGTGACGCTGAACAGCGGCGTTATAACACCTTATAACACCTTATGTAGCCTTTTGTTCATCTGATGAGGAATTATTAACAAAATCTCTCTCATCCTGTGCGCGCGCGCTTGTGTGTGTGTGTGAGACAGAGTGTGTGTGTGTGTGTGTGTGTGTATAGGAGTGTATCTATGTGTAACGCTGTGTGTTTCCACGCCTGTGTTTTTTTTTTTTTTTTATTGTCTACTCGTAAAGGTGAAAGGGTTCGAGCTGATCTGAGAGAAGAGGAGTGTGTCGCTCGGGGTGTGTGAGTGTGTATTTATATATATATATATATATACACACAGTATATACCCCCAGCAGCTCTGGCTGCACCGGGTTATCTCCATCCAGCAAACCGGCGAGCCTCCGAGAAATAAAGGATACATTTCAAGATGTATCCGCAGGGCCGGCATCCGGTAAGTCTCACATCTTGAACTGATATGAGCCGTAATTTACTGCATCTGCATCGATTTAGCTATTCTGATGTACACAGAGCTGCTCCACTCTCCTCTCTAAAGCCTAGGTATAGTCAAAACAGCAGGTCAGGGCAGATCAGGTAATGCTGGCTAAAAAAGACCTAAACTGGTTTTAAACATGCTTTGAACCTGGAAGGGAAGTTCCTTTCCAAATTAAAAAAAATCTTCACAAAAGTATTTGTTTAGTAGATCTAG
>JAOVVF010000036.1:22784445-22799045 GCA_028565595.1 Duopalatinus emarginatus | reverse complement strand
TATATATATAAAGTCAACAGAAAGGATGTCATCAATTTATTTGTTTATTTATTGTTTGTGTATTTTATATTACCCCACTCCTCTGTCTGGTGTTTGTGCGAGCCTTTAAAAACAGCCTCTGTAATCACCCACATGTCACCTTAGGAAAGATGGCCCACTCGGTGTGGGGAGGCAGAAATATTAGATACGGCCCTGATGGGCATAGAACGCATCCAAGCCTCGCTCTGTGTGCGTCAGAAAACAAATTTGGTTCTCTCGCGGGACGTAATTGAGTTTGATTGATGTGATGGCTGTCTTTCAGGCGCCCCACCAGCCTGGTCAGCCGGGCTTTAAATTCACCGTGGCAGAATCGTGCGACAGGATCAAGGATGAATTTCAGTTCCTGCAAGCGCAGTATCACAGGTAATAGTTTGATATGCTTGAATAATGTTGAGGTGAAAACAGGAGGGCTGTATTCCATCAATAATGCATGCATTGTTCATTGAAGAAAATGACCATAGTTTGTTACTAACGCTCCTAAAGGCGTGAATGTAACTGAATGTTAAGACGATACAATAGCGGTGCGATTGTAGTGTCTAAAAGCCTGTGTGTTATTTCAGTTTAAAGGTGGAGTATGACAAATTGGCCAACGAGAAGACAGAGATGCAGCGGCACTATGTCATGGTAAGACAATATATATGTGATTGTGCTTTTATTTATGGAGGATATGAGGCTGGTGTGTTTGCTATACACCTGCATTGCTGTTGTGTGTCTGTGACTGAAACCTCTGTCAGTGCCTTTGGCTTTATTAAATGGCCCGGAGTGACTATTTTGAGCCTTAGGCTTCTTTTATAGTGCTGCCCCTTAGCCACAAGGGTCAATGACCATAGCATTGTCCCCCTTTTTTTTCCGCCTCTCTCCTCCTTTCTGTATTCCACCCACCCTCCCTTCCCCCCTCTCTCTATTGCTCCCTCTCTCCCCCTCTTTCTGCCTCCCCCTGTGCGGGGATCTGATTATTCTCCAAGGAGATGCTGCTCTCGGACAAATGCTTGGCTGTAAATTAGGTGAGGGGTGATGGAGGAGGGCCAGGGGCGCCTGTGGGAAAATGCTCGACTGCAGCAAAAAACATACAGTCTGCCGATAATGAGATTTACCACTCAAACAAGGATCTTGGATTAAAATTGGCGTTAATCTGAAGTGCAAGCTTAATCATTTACACCGTCTGTAAAGAGGCAGATTCAATTGTAAGTGTTTGGAGATCAGAAAAATTGCCCCGCCCCCAGGCTTTATGATTAGCAGAGGAACAAACAAAGGCTTGATGTGATGTAATTCTACAAGGTCACACCGTGGAAGTGTATTCCCTTATCTTGGGTAAACACGCAAAGGATGACTTTAACCAATACCCGGGGACGCTAGTTAAACATTCCGCTCACATTAAGAAGCTTGTCAGACTGATAGGAGGAGGAAAGGTTAGGTAAACACCAGGAGGAATCCTCCATGCTGGCTGTGCTGATAGAATAGGCTGCAAGGAAAAAATACTTTACCAAGGGACGATCCCAGGTCAGAGATACTCCTGTAGCGAAATCGTGCTCAGTTATGCCGTATTTCATTTGGATATGTCTTGTTCCGACTTGACTTAAAGAAGTGAAAGGGCCAGATATGAAATACCAGTGTGAAAGGGTTTGAAGTGTTCATCAAAAGCGCCTTCTTTCTCATACCGCCTTCATCTTTCATAAAAAAAAAAAAAAAGACAACCTGCACCTCTCTGATGTGCTGTGAGAATATTTGATGATGTTCGCATATGCTGAGTGGAAACTGGAGGAAAAAAACCTTGTGTTTTCTATCTGTTTTTTTTTTTCAGTACTATGAGATGTCCTATGGCCTGAACATTGAAATGCACAAACAGGTATGTGAGCCTTTGATCCCTTGCTGTCTTTACACACACTGTCTCTGGATCATGGATAGTATCCTAGACAGAGGCTTGGTGCTGTGTGTGTGTGTGTTTTTGTGTGTGTGTTTTTGTGTGTGTGTGTGTGTGTGTGTGTTTGTGTGTGTGATCGGTGCTTCTTTTCTCCACTATCTTCACTTTTTCCTACCTATGCAGAGTTAACAGCGCCTGTCTGCATGGTCAGTTTCAATGAGATTAAAGCTAAGCAATTGGCACAGCGGGCTCTTATATCTTAATGACTAAAGAGAGTGGAGGCTGTCCAGGTCCCATTATGTCAGCAGAATTAAGAAAATTGTATAAAATAAAACCTGGCAGGAAAAAAAAAATAGCCCTTGTCGTAAATTTGGCTCTTTTAGTCTATTCCTTAAAATTTCACACCACACCTGACTCATACTCTTTTAAAATCATTCGCCTGCTTTTTTTTTTTTTTTGGTCCGTGTGACATTTTCCAAAAAATAATCTCAGGAAACGTGTTTGTGTGCATGCCTGTGCGTTGTTTTGATTTATTGCATGGCTCCATATTTTAGATAATAATGCAACAGCGGGATCCTGTTCATGCAGTTGGTTCATCACAGAGGAGAAAGTCTGCTCTCTCTCACCCTCCCTCCACCTCCTGAAGGTTAATAGCATCAGGGAGGAGCAGCAGAGCAGGCGATCCATCAGTGTCCTCCGTGTGTGTCAGTGTGCTGGGCCGTTCCTCAGGTCCCACACTCTTCTGATGGCTCCTGTCAGCCACTTATCTCCCAACCAAAAAAAAGGGTAGCGAGAGAAAGAGAAGAGTGTGCAAGAGTGGGAGGAAGAGGGGGGTGGGGTTTGTGGAGGCAGTGAGGCGAGCGAGTGGGAGGGCCAGTCCAGTGTAAACAGGTTAATCGACTGATCCATTTTAGTGCTTTGACTTTTATCAGCTGCCGCCACCGAGCCCATGTAGGCACTTGAATAATTCATCCAGTCCCAGCTCAGTCCTGCTAGATAGAGGCGAGAGGAGAGGTGGGTGTTGGCGGGCAAACGTGCACACCTCCTCCCACTCCTTCACATTAACCCCAGCCCAGGAGCACAAGGCAGACGAGGAGTGGTTAACCACCAGAGGTGGCTCGGATTACTCTATGCACACCACCATATCCTCCAGACTCAAGGATTTATTTCCACTGACAGGAAAATCCGTCTCTCTGCGTCTGAGATGCCTCTGTCCCTTTGCCTCCACCCCTCCAGTGTTTTGTGTTTTTAAATAGACAGAATGGAATGCAGATTTTTAGAAGGCGTGTACTCGGTGTCTGATATCTGCAGACAGCTGTAACGGCAAGCGGAAACAGCGCTCTGATGTCTGCGTTGCCCTGTCAGTGGGTTGCCATGATGGGTTATTATTATGAGTTGATCCAGGTTTCTCATCTGTTGTGACTGGCTCATGGAAATCCCCCTCCCTCTGTGGCCAGGTGGTTGCTTCCTGTGTGTAGACCCCTGGATTGAGCTGATCCACCCTGGGTTGACACTGGGACTCTGATCAATGATTTATACAGGGGGGACTCTAGAAAGTGTTTGCTAACTGCCGGATGGCTCTTCTTAGCGCCGAACCAAAGCAAACAGACTCACTGTATGAGGTGAGCACACACAGCCCGTGTTAAAAGAAAAACACAAGGTGGCTGTAAGTGAGGGCCGAGAGCGCTGAGCTAACTCCTGTGCTCGTTTTCTCACTGTGGTGTCTGTGGTCAGGTGCGTAGGGTAACTGTGTGCACCCATGTACTGTCAATCAGAGCTATATTTTTCATGGCTTGTTTTAGAAGATGCATGAGTGTGTGTTCAGTTTTTTTTTTTTCTTACAGACCGCACACCTCAAGGCTTTTCCTCTAGCAGGCAAAAATAAACGACAATTCTCTTTTACGACTCTCATTTTTAGACCAACCACACCATTATTGTGGGCGAGATCACTAGGTCTCCAGTGCTAGTTCTTCATTACAGTGTCAGTGGACCATCCTACTCTCTGTTAAAACTGGGGCCCGATCAGCCCGGCTGGGTCAAGTATTATTTGTGATGGGGAGCAGAATAGCTGCGAGTACCAGTTGTTTTCCCTCTATATTCAATGCTCATCAGTGTCTCACTTTGGTCCGCCCGCCACTGATGGCAACAGACAAATAGCTTTCAGCACGCCATTGACAGGCTAGCCCTAGAGTGCTCTTGAAGGGGTGCTAGACAGGTCCGAGTACCTGTAATTGTGTAGCAGAGCATGAAGCTCGCTGTTCAAGAGCTTGGGCTTTCATCTGCTTAAAGTGACAACATCCTATTTTTATCTACTGCCACAGCGAGCACCCTTTCCTCCTGCGTTTACAGTGTGCAGGCTGCATAGTGAAATCAAACCAAGGCATCATGGTTTTGATGTACATATTTCTGCCAGGATGGCAAGGGATTGTTTTTTGCCATACAGAGCATGAAGGTTTAACTGACTGACAGATAAGTCAACCCTTGACCCCACTCAGCCAGCTGTCAGCATTGTGGTAAGCTCTTAAGGAATGTGCTTGATGGTGTTTAGGCCTCTCAAATCCTGTCAAATGTTTGCCCAGACAGGTTATCTTGACAAGTAAGGATTACACCATGAGCTTACTCCTCCACTGTTTTGTTTATGTATTCATTTTCTACTTTTCTACTAGTATAACGCAAACAGCTAAACATGATATACACAAAATTATAAGGCAGATATTTACTGCACTCGTGACCACCCGTCAAGACAAGTTGGAGGGAGTTCAAGAGCAGGGAGCAGAGTTTGACCATGTCCTCTTATCTGCCTTTGTCCACTCTGCAATGGTGCTGATGTGGAATACTCTACATCTAAGATTACTGTCAATATATCCTCCATTTCCAGCCACTCGCTTGCTCATACCAGACACTACCCGAAATGAACATCGCCACATCATACTGTGGGAGAGGGCAGGGAAACTTTTATCCATCATCTAATATATTGTGTTTGGCCACCATGGTCACTTGGCATTTTTCAGCAATATGTTATAAATAATTTGGTCAGCACAACACTGCATGTTTACAATTGAATGAGAAAAATGAGAAATACGGCTGCAGAGTGATGTGATGTTTGTGCACGGCTCTGGCCCTGGGTTGAACCGAGGCTCATAAATTCTGTAGGTGATGCATCTGTAGCCAAGCACGTTCTCCATTTCCCTCCCTCATTACAACATATTTTTCCCCCTGAGCAAGGCCTGTTATGCGAGTTGTGACACAGCAGAGATGCTGGTTATGCAGAGAAAAGCTGGATTTCCGGTTACAGAATTTGAGTGCTGGGCTGGAATTGATGCTTTAGGAGGATATATGGAGAGATAAGGCTAGCCTTCTTTCTCCTGTTATCCCTTCCCACAGCCTCCCCCCACCACCACCATTTCCTCTCTCTTTATCCACCTTTCGTGCACGGTGCTCATCTGATCGACAGGCCGAAAATTCAATTTAATGACCTGCCGGCGTGCCTGTAATATGATTTTACAGGCTGTTACGGTCAAGCCGAGGTAGCATTTGCATAATGATTGGGGCGCAATAGGAGACGGGGGCGCTCCGCCGCAGTTGCCATGGCAACGATGGCCAGGCTGGTGAAGAGGGAATGGAGGTCGGGTGTGTATGGCTGAGGAGGGTGGGTGGTGGGAAAATGAAGGAGGGTGGCGGGGGTGGATTGGGCCCAGAATACTGACAGAACTGGCACTAATCCAGCGCCTCTCATTACGGACTGATGCAGACATTTCCATCCTCGGCCAAAAACCTCATCTTAATTCCCAACATCAACAAGTGGCTTTTCAGTATGTAGCCAAGCCTGGTCTGAGCTTAACTTGAAGCGTTTCTTCCTGCACTCTCAAATGCGATCGCAGCTCAAGCACTCATCATGTGCTAGAGTCTTCCGGGTTGCAGTACACACATCTGAGCTAGCCTAGCGAGTAGCCGGGATGTCCTCATCAGCAGCAGACTGTATTACCAAGCCGACAGCGGGTGAAGTTTAATGGTGCTCTTAACGTGGCTTTGGCTTCCGTGCGGTTTGGAGTGTACACTCATCGCAGCTGTGTTCCCTCTCCCCTGGGCCCTCCTAATGCTTTAAATATTTCACATGTCAATATCATGCTGTTTGGAGTGTGCCGAGTCAAGCACTGCTGATTGCCATGGTAATTGACTTAATCGGTGTAAACACTAAAAGGGGTTGAGTTGAGCTTTTTCATTTTTTTTAACAGTGTTGTACTTTCCAGTGTTGGTCCATTGCCTCATCACAGTCTCTCTCTCTCTCTCTCGTTCTCTCTCGTTCTCTCTTCCTCAGACTGAGATTGCTAAACGGCTTAACGCAATTCTAGTCCAGATCATGCCCTTTCTGTCACAAGAGGTGAGTGTCATGTTTATGCTTACGCCATATTCATACACATTAGAAAATTACAGCCGATTGATCGAATTGAAACACAGCCATGCCGCACGCACATTAGTTTACCATTGCGAATATGGTGATTTTAAGCAAAGATTTATTATAATAGCCATATTGTGCACCACTAGTTTGCATTTCTTCTTAACTGCGGCTTTATCTGCTTTTTCATTTTGCATATGATTATACAGTGCCTTATTATACAAGGCATATGTCCACTCGTTTTGCATCGACACACATTTGAATATAGCATGCATTATGAAAATGGTTCGACGTGCTTTGCGTGGAGCTTTTTGGGTATGACTGTGCGTGTACGTGTTGCAGCACCAACAGCAGGTTGCCCAGGCTGTTGAACGTGCCAAGCAAGTGACAATGACCGAGCTGAATGCGATCATCGGGGTACGTGGACTTCCCAATCTGCCTCTCACCGTGTGTATACCTCTTTAATTCCTTTATTTGACTGTAATAAGGGGGCACAGCTGCAATATCAGCCTCAAATTGACTTTTATAATTATATATTTCTATAATTATAATTAAAAGTCATTTTAACTGAATAATTTGGACTCTTGAGTATGATCATACACAGTTTTGGCCCTTTCATAAATTCTGTTTTAAAATGTACTTTAATTAAATTCTTGTATTAATGCAAGTGTGTGTAATATAGTTGTATAGTGATCGAGTTGTGTAGATCTGTGTGCTTAAATGTCTTACGTTTTTTCATGCTTGTTGTGTGTGTGTGTGTGTGTGTGTGTGTGTGTGTGTGTGTGTGTAGGCTGGTTGGGCTACTCTACATGTGTCTAAAAGCCTTTTTTTTTTTTTCTTGCTTTTTACTGGATCTGATTTTACTAACAAGACTCCTCCCTAACTGCTGATCTAGTCAGCACTGACAGATACTCATACTTAGAAGTGTATATAAATCATACACACTGGTACCTGTAATATTCCCCCTTTACCTTTACATGTCCATTCATGCCTGCCCACTACAATTCATCTGTTTTTTGTTTTTTTTTAACCGTCTGCCACTGATTAACACCGATCCAAATCCTATCGAGAGGATCAAAGTGAACACATCTGACTCCACGGCCCCAGACCTGTACCTCATATTGACTGGACTCTTTTGCTAACGTGGTTTCAGTGCAGTTGAGAGATGAAGGACCAGAAGGGGACAGCTGTTTAGCTTGATGGCGAAATTCAGTTAGGAGCTGAACGCCGACACACAACTATCCCCCAACTCATTTTTAGATAATGACTTCCTGGAATCTAGGGCGGAATGAGGCAGGCATGCAGCCACTCTTAAATGCCAGGCTATCTACTGGGAAGAGCCTATTTGATAGCTTTAATGCCTCTGTACACCAGACCTGCTTTATTGCTTAATGACTCTCTTAGAAGAGGAGAATCGGAAAGTATTGGTTGGAATTCTGCTGGGGAGGTCTGCTGGGCCTTTTTTGAGTTGCAAAAAAGATTTGGTTATTTTTGTGGTTTTTTTTTTATATAACTGGGTCACCTTTTCTCGCTCGGCGAATGGATTAAAAATGGAGTCGACATTTACGTTTCTGACATTTGATGGTTCTTGCTTTCGTATTCATTTCGTATTTTCTCGTACTTTCTTTATATCCTTGGGCAATGGAGCGTTAGCTTGTCTAGTGTCGCTTGTGCAATGGAAAAGGGGTGTGTATATTTTTTGCAGCAGGCAAGTGTTTGTAATTTATACAGACGTCAGTATGTGTAAGTGCATGTGTGCACATAGGTGCCAGTGTCCTCATGAATACTTGAAGGCCAAGGTGAGACGAGAGTGGCATACACACACACACACACACACTGGCAGTGCAGCAGCTGCTTACATGTCTTATTGATGGACCCAGAGCAAGTAATAGGATGCATCTAGGACATGCTTGCATTTTTTTTTTTTTTTTTTTTTCTGCCACACATTTATCAGAGATCAGGATGGCTTCGCCCCGCAGCTCAGTGTTTCTGCCCTCATCACTTAGCGTACGATTGCTGTATATTTAGACAATGTTGTTGCACCGTGTTTCCTGCTTGCAGTTATGAGTGGCCATATTCAGTTATTGCCGTTCGTATTATAAGCTGGAGCGTGCTGTGATGGTGGGTTTCTAATGGGTGGACCGATACAGACGTGCACACACTGCTAGCTCTGTTACTGCCACAGGAACTGCTTTTAACGTCTTCCTAAACCTCTCACGGGAGAACCATTAAGATGGCCTCCACTTGTGGTAAAGCTCCAATTAAGTGTGTGTATGTGTGCGCGGAAAAGAGAGGGATCTGTTGTAGATGGTTCAAGGTTGCATGTTGCATGGTTACAGCGCTAAATTGTTTAGTTTATCCCACCTGAGGACATGAGAAAGTGGGTGTCTAATTTGGCCGGTAGGGTTTTCTACTGCCCAGCCATACGATTTATTTATTTATTTATTTTTCCATCTGGTGGCCAGCCAGTGTTTGGCAGCAGTACTTCACAGTTGGGGAGGAGATTAATGCCAGCAGAAGAGGTCTTTATCTACGAATATTAAATTAGAGGAGGCATTTTATTTCTTTTTCTTGTCTTCATAGCTGGGGCTCTAATGAGGGTTCTCAATGATTGTCCATGCATATTACACATCAGTGGCTCATTAGCCAGAATGAGCAGGGAAGGGCCTCCCCCGTGATTCAACTGCCTTTTTAATTTCCCTCGTGGTCAATCATCTTCTCTAGCTTGCAGACACACACATACACACGCACGCACGCACGCACACATGCACACACTTTCCCTTCTATTTTTGTATGCACTTTCTTGCACACATACACTTTAGAACCATGCAGCCATATGATAAACACGTGACTACTCACTCCCAGTCATTGTCTTTCGTATATCCATCTACTCGCTGGTTCGTATGAGGCCTGTCTCATAACAGAATTGGTAAAGGTGTGTGTGTGTGTGTGTGTGTGTGTGTGTGTGTGTGTGTGTGTGTGTGTGTGTGTGTGTGTGTGTGGGGTATGGGTGCAAGGTTGCGGCTCAAATCCCAGGTGGCACTTCTCTATATACCGTTCTCTTCCCTGCCATTCTCCAAGGTCTTCACAGCAATATACAGCCAGCTGTGCAAATAATCTGCAAAGCTGTTAGCAATTATAGTCACCCCCTGAATAAGAGCTCATGATGGACATCTTAATAATGATTTGTCCTCTGGAAAGGGCAAGCTTTCGGAGCATTCCTGGCTTTTAAATAAGCCTTTAGTATTGATATTTACTCTTGGCATGACATTAATGACCTGCTAATAATTCCAAAAGGTTGTACCTCCATGATCACCATACATGGCCAATAATATCTAACCTTTTCACTTCCGAAGAAAATGTGCACACTCAAGATTTCAGTGAGAATGATCGAGTTGTGGTCTGTATAGATGGAGAGGAAGGTACATGCCATAACAGCAGCTAAATTATTCAGCCCTCCAGAGCATAATAATACATTGTAAAGTGTGTGTGTTTATTATTATTTTTTTTTTTTTTTCTCTTCCTTCTTTTTACTGGTGCCTCTTCTAAGTATTATTTAAGCTTGCTTTAAACGGCACACTTCCATGCTGAGAGGCTTTTAACTCCTGTTAGCTTGCCCCAAACCCTTAAAATATTAATGGCAATATTGAAGGCTTGAAATCTCTCCAGCACGAGTCTGGTTGTTGTGTGTAATCATGCTCAGGCACACACACACACACACGCACACACGTTCAGCCCGGACTGCTATTAGAGGTGCTTTAAAAGTTTTCACAAGTGACTCATAGTTTGTGAATTAACCAAACCCAAATGTTTGTGTGTGTGTGTGTGTGTGTGTGTGTGTGTGTGTGTGTGTGTGTGTGTGTGTGTGTGTGTGTGTGTGTGTGTTCAGCTTCTTGATGAGCTTAAGGAGCCAGGTGGTAAAGCCCTGAGCTGACAGTCTTGGAGTGTGTACATGGGTGTGCTTCATTCTTGTTGCCTCGACCATTTTGTTTCCGGCTGTTTCCCATCATGGACACTTTTAGGCAGATGCGTCAAAACCTGTCTCATGTCATTGACTTCCAGTTTTCTTTGTTTTCCAGGTTTTGTCTTTCAACCTGTCTTTCCTGTCTCTTAAGTCTCAGTTTTGGAGACTTTTTTTTTTTTTTTTTTTTTCTTTCCCACATAGTGTAGACTGTTCTGTCTGTAAAATATATGATTAATCTATGAGATTTTTTTTTTACATCTACTTCTAGTGTCAGCTTCAGGACTGGGTTCAGACTGTATGTTTGTCTTTTTGTTGGTATTTTCCCTCTGGCCCACTTGTAGTTTGTCTTTCCACAGCAGCAGCAGCTCCAGGCGCAGCACCTTTCTCATGCAGCCCACGGCCCCGTGGCTCTGCCCCCACACCCCTCGGGCCTGCAGCCCCCAGGCATCCCTCCAGTCACAGGTACCGGCTCGGGCCTGCTGGCACTAGGTGCACTGGGAAGCCAGCCCCACCTGCCTGTGAAGGACGAGAAGAACCATCATGACCTAGAGCACAGAGGTGAGAAATGTTACTTTGGAGAAATACTAGAGCAAGTGCTTTAGAAATTGGAAATTAGGTGTTAAATCATCCTGATCACTTTTACAGGTGAAATTAAAATATACGGCAGGTTTGTCTTTGTGCTTGCACAAGTTAAACAGTTTATAGGCAACATATTACTCCTAATTAGAGCATGCTTTGTAGGTCAGGAAGGAAAAAAAAAAAACGCGTCCTGGCACGTGAATTGGAAGATGAAATATTTTCTAGGTGATGAAACCCTCTCTTATTTGGAGAGACTCACTGACTTTTGTTGTTTATCTCTTCTCTGTTGTTGGCCAATCTTCATGTCTATGTCTCTCCTCCAACTGGATTCACTGACTGCAGAGAGCACGGTGAGTGCCCAGTTTCCCATTGGCTCATGTTGGCTTTCACACACCCCCCCCCCCAACCCCTCACATCTCCTCTGTTCAGTCTCCCACTCTTACTTGCTCTCGTTCTGTCTCTTTTGTCTCTCTTTCTTCCTGCATGAAAGAGCTTTTAACCTGTTTCACGCCTAAGAAATTTTCCATTAATGTAAATGTCAAGCAAGGCTTCTTTTGCCTGAAACCCTCACAAGTTGCGCTGCGTACAGTAATCTGCTTTCATTAAAGTGACTAATGGGGGAACAAGGTTTTCTATGAAATAAGCTTCTCTCATCTCTATGCAGATGGGAAATGACTCATATCACAGTGTACAGATTAGCACTACTGCGTAATTGCATCACAATTAAAGATGACTTTAACTCTCCTCCCTTCTTAGCAGATTTATTTGATCCCCTCAGTCTCTCCCTCTTTTCCAGGATATCTCATTTAACTGCCTCTCTTTTTCGTGTTTTTTTTTTTTCTCCTTTTTTCAGTCTGGCTGATAAATATGCATGAACAAAGGTGGCAGCATTGTTTTCCTGCCTCTCATCTCCTTGTAAAAGGCGTTTATATGATGGGAGGGTTTAAATCTCTCTGATGGCCGATTGTGGCGGTGAGATTGGGTTTCTAACAGTCCCAGCCAGAGCTCAATGGGTGCAGTCATGTCTGAAGGAAGAGAAGCTCCTTTAGCATTTACGACCCTGGGCCTGTGTGTGTGTGTGTGTGTGTGTGTGTGTGTTGTGCCTGTGTCTTGGGTCATCTGATAGCATAGTTGTGACTCTATTTAATGAGACACACCAAGCATCTCTTTAAAAGGTCAGGCATCACACACACACACACAAACACACACACAGAGAGAGAAGACTACGGGCTCTCTGCCCAGTCTGCTACTTCATCTCACTTCCCAGCTCAGTTTCTTTTTACACTTGCCATGAACTTGGAGACATTCCTGCCCTCTTGTGCTGTGCATTCTCTCTGGGATGAGGGGAAACCTAAGAGAAGCTTTCAGGTTGGATTATGTTGAGAAAATGCCTAGAGAACACTTAAGAAAGGCCTCTTGGCTTCACAGGCACCTCCGTCTTGAAGGCCGATACATACGTGTATGATATCTGAGGATGCATCACAGTAATTGTTCTGGCCTCTTAGACGAATGCAGGTTTTTATGCAAAAGGAAGTACTTGTTTTGTATACTAGAGGCCGGACAGTATTGTGTGCGTATGGTCTCATTTTTCTAAGCGTGAGTTGACCTTAAAATAAAATGAGGAAGTGTGAGATCCAGTGGACGGAGACTCGCTGCTGGAGTGCAGCTGTCTGCATGTGACCTGCCTGCCTTTGCCCATTTGTTTGTACCCAGCCAGCTACACAGGCTTGGAGTCAGAGCTCAGCATGCTACAGCAATCAATGGCCATTACATGGTCACACACACGCACGCACACACACACACACACACACACACACACACACACACACACACACACACACTCATGTCCATTCCAGGCCTGGCTGCTCTCAGATAAAGAGTCGTTGTTCAGCACTAGTACTGCTCATGTCTTCCTGAAGCTGTTTGTTGTCTCTTTTAGGGACGGGGGAGGGAGACTGTGAAAACAAGCCCCTCTCTTTGGTCTGCTTAACTGTGGCTGCTCTGTTGTGTAGCCAGCAAATTCTTGGGTGTTTAGTCTAGCGTAGGTTGTTAGATACGGCTTGGCTAGTTTCAGTGCATTGTGTTAAGCTTGTTTTGGGTTTTGGAGGCGGCCAGTGGGAATGAATAGGCCTCTTCTGGTCTTTTAGGTATGTGGTTTTGGAGTGATATGAACTACTTGTCTCTAGTCGTCCCCCCCCATCCCCAACCCATTTTTTCTGTTTTCCTGTTCCACTTTACTTTCTTGGATTGCTTCAAAAACCCACAGCTGTTAAGTACCTGTTAATACAGTCTGCAGTTGTGCTGTAATCTGGCTTAAAATTAATACTATTGTCCCCACGCATATTACCCAGTGACGAATAAAATAAAAGTACTTTTAGCTCCTATCCCTGAAGTCTGTTTTTTTTTTTTTGTTTGTTTAGAACAACTCCATTTCCCCATCAGACAGCTTGCGTACTGCCAGCGAGAAGCATCGCGGTTCCTCTGACTATAGCCTGGACTCCAAGAAGCGCAAAATGGAGGAGAAGGACAACATGAGCAGATATGTGAGTCTGAAAAATGCCATGTGACCTGATTTGTTCTAGAAAGGTGTTCTGGGTACATTTGCTGTGTACTGGGAGATCATTGCATTTTTGTTTTTAATACAGGATAGTGATGGAGACAAAAGTGATGATCTTGTGGTCGACGTTTCCAATGAGGTGAGATTTTCTAGTACTTATAACCAGTTGAGGCTTCGAACTTCAAGTTTTAACTCATTGAACAAGCACAACGCTCCGATAGCTCAGGTGGTTGATTTAGCTCTTTTGTTTGGGATTTTGTTTGTGTAGGACCCCACTACACCACGAGGCAGCCCAGCCCACTCCCCACCGGAAAATGGCATTGACAAGCCTCGTCCCCCCAAAAAGGATACGCCTAATAGTCCTGCCTCAGTGGCCTCGTCTGGCAGCACACCTTCATCCAAAACCAAGGAGCATGGCCATGTAAGGACACTTTAAATAAAACACTTCATCTTTTAATGGACCCCACCCGCGATTTGTGCTTGAAAGATACAACTTGCCGGGCACGTCACTTGATTTTTATATGGCTTAGAAATGAATGCTTCCCAGCATAGGCTTTAAATACATTAGAATTACTTAGTAAATGTCAGACATTTATATAGTATTTCCGTGGCAGGATCTGTCATGTCTTCTGTACTAATATCACAGTGTGCTTAACCGTTGTAGGCCTTCTGCCTTGTCGGGGAGATTAAAGGATGAAAGCAGGGGGAAGGATAAAAACGAGTCTCGTCTTCATTGTGCCAGTAATGGCTTTTGGAGATAAATAGTGGGGTTTATGGCTTCATATGAATAGGATGTTTATCAGAATAGTACAGGATTAATTTCAGTGGGCACTCAAACCTCTGCTTGTATGTTGTTATTCAGCAAAATCAAACTTCTCTCTCTCTCCTTCCTCCAAATACAGAATGACAAGTCATCCACACCTGGTCTTAAGTCTAACACTCCTACGCCGCGGAATGATGCCCCGACTCCTGGCACCAGCACCACACCAGGGTTACGGCCCATCCTGGGCAAACCTCCCATGGAGGCTTTGAGTAAGTATAGCCTATAAACCCCACTCTGAACCATGAAAAATGAAAACCGTACTATGGAGCACCACAAGCATTTCCTTCACGATTCTTTTCTCTGAGAATCTGTGTTACTTAGCAGTGTTTTGCAGATATTGTGTTGATTGAGATGGCACTCCATACCACAGATCAGCCCCCC
>JAOVVF010000036.1:22735969-22784391 GCA_028565595.1 Duopalatinus emarginatus | reverse complement strand
CACCCCCCCCCCCCCCCCCCCCCCCCCGTCCACCACCACCTCTTTTTGCTTGTAACTCATGCTGTTTTCTGATTGGCTCTTTGTGTTTATCTCTGTAGCTGCTCCTGCACTGCGCACTCCCCTTTCCATTGCTGGCTCTTACCCAGCTCCTTTTGCCATGATGGGCCACCATGAGATGAATGGCTCACTCACAAGCCCCGGGGTCTACGCCGGCCTACACATCCCTCCTCAGATGAGTGCGGCTGCTGCTGCTGCATATGGCCGTCCGTCCATTGTGAGTGTTTGTTTTGCATGCGTGTCCTTTCTAAGGCTGACCTCTATGTTTTAATTGGCACTTTCTCTTGCTCAGGGCTGAGAGTGCATGCCGATGTAGTGAGCATGCTTTGTTAAAGTATGACTGAAAGTAATGTGCTATTTGTACATCACGCAGCACTATTAAAAGCTCTTTATATTGATTATAGATTGCAGTGTTTACTATGTGTGAGGATCTAATGATTGTTCACTTGTATTTTTTTTTTTTTAAGGCTGGTTTTGACCATCCTCATATGAGAGCCCCAGGTCTCCCTGCCAGCCTTACGTCAATTTCTGGAGGAAAGCCGTAAGTATCCAATCAAACGTGACAACATTCAGAACCTCTCCTTCTCTGTACTGTTTATGTTGTGTCTCTCCTGCAAACCTGTTGCAGAGCTTTACTTATTTTCAGACTCTTGATTGTGTTCTTGTATTGCGAGTGCACAGAATGCATAAATAATACCTATTTGCTATTATATTCTCAGGGCCTACTCATTCCATGTTAGTGCTGATGGCCAGATGCAGCCTGTGCCCTTCCCTCCTGATGCCCTGATGGGCCCTGGTATCCCACGCCATGCCCGCCAGATCAACACCCTAAGTCATGGTGAGGTGGTATGTGCGGTCACCATCAGCAATCCTACACGTCACGTCTACACTGGAGGAAAGGGCTGTGTGAAGATCTGGGACATCAGCCAGCCTGGTAGCAAGAGTCCTGTGTCCCAGCTAGACTGTCTGGTGAGAGCTAAACCCAGTGATTACTGTTATAAATGTAATAGCAGACACATTGGGGGGGGGGTTTAATTTTGTGTGCTCCATATTGCCACTTTGTGATTGATTTGCACATTGTCCAACATCAGAGGTAGGTTTTCTTTCGATTTGGCTCACCGCTCTGTTCTTCTTTGGAGCAGAACCGGGACAACTACATCCGCTCCTGCAAGCTGTTGCCTGACGGTCGTACGCTGATTGTGGGTGGCGAAGCAAGTACCCTGACCATCTGGGATTTGGCCTCCCAGACGCCACGCATCAAAGCTGAGCTGACCTCATCTGCCCCGGCCTGCTACGCTCTGGCTATCAGCCCTGATGCTAAGGTCTGCTTCTCCTGTTGTAGTGATGGCAACATTGCCGTCTGGGACCTCCATAATCAGACGCTCGTCAGGTAAGTCTGCGAGGAGGCCATAAGTGTGACTTGTATCCGAGAAGTGTGATTAGCTGTGCCTCTGACCACCTACTGCCTTGTGGGTATTGTAGGCAGTTCCAGGGCCACACAGATGGCGCCAGCTGCATCGACATCTCTCACGATGGCACAAAACTGTGGACGGGTGGCCTGGACAACACTGTGCGCTCATGGGACCTGAGAGAGGGCCGGCAGCTGCAGCAACACGATTTCACCTCTCAGGTCAGTTTCTCACTCTTTCCTTTCCTGCCAGAGCAAATTAAAAAAATAACCTATCAGGGTATTGAGCGTGTCTTGCTTCCTATTTCATATACAGATCTTCTCACTGGGGTACTGCCCAACGGGTGAGTGGCTGGCTGTGGGCATGGAGAGCAGCAATGTAGAGGTGCTCCATCACACCAAGCCGGACAAGTATCAGCTCCACCTGCACGAGAGCTGTGTGCTGTCCCTCAAATTCGCCTACTGTGGTAAGACACCTTAGGTTTACTTACTTATTTTGATCAAAGAGTGCAGTGGTAGCTAAATGAGAGAGAAAGTAATTAAAGTGACTGTTTTAAGATGCAAGATTGCATTTTGTATCTCTGAGATCACTTTAATTGCACACGTCGCGCTTTACACCGCTTTCTGTTCCAAGATATTTGATGTTTACACATGAACCGCATCTTTCAATTGAGCACAACCTTGACTGTCCTCTCCGTTTCAGCCTGTGTTCAGTTTCTTTGCACATATCTCTATTTAGCTCTATCTTGCCTTGGCAGCACAAGCAAAGCTCTAATTACATTTGATTTCCCTTGACAAGGTAAATGGTTCGTGAGCACTGGGAAGGACAATCTGTTGAACGCGTGGAGGACTCCCTACGGCGCCAGCATATTCCAGGTACAGAGATCAATAAAGTCTGTCTGCAGGAAGCTTGCCCTAGAGGGCAGAGTGACCGCTAGCTGATGGACAATGCCTGCATCAGCGGAAATGGACCAGAGTGTGTCATTAGCGCCTGGGCCCTGACCACTTAGGCAGGATGTGGGCATGCACATGCAGCCACCATCCAGTAAATAACGCTAAACCTTTAAAGTGCTCAATGCTGGAGTTAGCATAAGAGCTAATGCGGTGTGATGGTGTGGGGAGAAGTGCTTATGTATAACTGTTATCTTTTATTTATTTATTTACTTAGAGCGATCAGTTAGGTCAGGGAAGAGGTGGAGTCTGCGGGCTATAGCTTTCTGCAGCTCTGCCTTACGACATTCGCAGTGTTTTGACTGTTAGTTCTTTACAGGCTTACTCTATTTATTCTTGACCCTCCTCTTTTTCTGTCCTTTTTTAGTCAAAAGAGTCATCCTCAGTCCTGAGCTGTGACATCTCAGCAGATGACAAGTACATAGTCACCGGCTCTGGTGACAAGAAGGCAACAGTGTATGAGGTGATCTACTAGGCAGAGGTACCTGAGTGGAGAAGCTCAGCCCAATGTTGAAACGGAGAAACGGGGAATGGTGTGTTGAGGAATACCACACTCCTTTTCTCCTAGCCAGATAAACAGTTCAGCACCTGTCTACCTGACTCACATCCCTCATCATCCCCTTCTTCATGGACTAACAGTAGCCTTGGACTAATCAGATATGGACTGATTTTGAACCAGGACTTGAACTGGTCTGGTGAGGACTGGGCAGTGTTTAGCCCAATCACTAATGCTTCTTACTTGCTCATTCCTTGCCCACTACACTCAATGTAGGGCATTTGGCACTAGAGAAGAATTTTTTTTTTTTTTTTCCTTATTGGATTTATGTCTTTATTTTTATTTTATCTTTTGTTAAATAAGGTAAGAATGTTGCAGCATGAAGCAGCGCTTCATTCTGAATCTTTATTCATGTGGAGGTTCTGTGAAAAGTGTACATAATGGAGTATTAAAAGGCCTTTTATAGATTTATATTTTGGTGTTCAGTTACACTCACAATGGTTCTTTCTCTCTCTCCCTCTCCTTGATGCTTTGTTTTTTCCGCTGGGGTTTGGAAATTAGATTAGGACATAATTTTTTTTTCTAAGGATATTCTATCTCTTTTTGTTCCTGAGAAGTTAATTTTCTAGGCTGACCTTTTATGGAAATCAAATTTACCCCCCTCCCTTCCTCTGAAAAAATCTTCAGCTGGATCAAATTTCGGGGATGTGTGGTGCGGGGTTTTTTTTTTTTTAATACCCTGTGGACCTGTTTTCCCCTCTGAGTGGTGGAGAGCCCCTGCCTTATAAACTTCCGTAAGCACCTGAGGCTGATGTCTAGCAGAAAGACCAGCTCAGGAGGATGGACACACTCTTAAAAATGTGACTTTTCTTACCTCCTGTGAATGGCCTCAGAGACCTTGCTTCAAGAGGGGAGGAGCCAGACAAGCTAGCTTGTAGAAAAGGCATGTGTGTACTGACTGACAGGAGGACCCTTTCCCCCTGGCCTGTGACTTCATTACATTGGTGCATCGACAGGACTCGGCATTTTGTCGTGTAACGCTGATTTGGATTCGTTGGTAAATATGTCCCTGTTTCCCTTTCGTTGGAGCCTCCTTGGAATTTGTGTGCATAGTGTCCCATATGCAAAAAGCACAGAGTTAGTATATTTGTCTGTAGCTACACCAAACGAAGCATAATGTCCAAGTTAAACATGCAGACTTTAATCAGACAATTGGCCAACTTATTCATCATACTACACTGTCTCCTGCCTTATGAAAGAGTCCGCGGATACAGTCATGTCTTAAAACACACACCAAAGTATGTAGCAAACTGTGTTGTCACTGAAGATATGTACAGTTGTTGATATTTCAATAAACTGTTTTTGTAAAAAAAAAAAAATCTATATACCAGATCCTATTTATTGCTCTGCTGTATGTTACTCATGCTTTGAGCCTGACGCTGTTATATTTTGATCAATGGAGAACTGAACTTGGACACTTAAAGGAGGCATGACACAAACTAGGCTTTTCAGACTCCCTGAATGGTCTATTGCCATTGGAGTACTTTTAGGACACTGGCGGAAACAAATGCCCTCTCCAGCCCATTTCTCCCTTTTTATTTCTGAGCAGAAGCAGGGCCTTTTGCTTTGAGTCTCTCTTCTGGCAGCCTCTTCAGTAATGTTGTTGTTGCCTAATAAAAGCTGAGGCGGCTACTTTCGGTCCTATGACTCCCCCCCCCCCCCCCACTCTTTCACTCTCTGTCTTTCCCAGTAACCCCCTCCCTTCCCTAACCCAGTGAAGTGTGCATTTCCTGAGTGCATTTTGTATGGTAGCTTCCCTCTTCTAGTTCAGCTTTCTTCTTTCTTTTTCAGTCAATCAACTGAGAGGCCATGTAGGGGAGAAAGGCTCTTGCTCCCTTCTGTGTACTTGACAGTGGGCTCTGGAGAAGGCCATGGGCCACCTAGTGTTCTAACCTCCATCAAGGTTTCTGGTTCCAAATGCAGTGTGGCACTTAAAAAAAAAAAAATATCATGTTGTACAGTCCTTAAAAGCCCCTGCTTTCTTTTAAATGTACACTTTTGTTGTCAGCTGTTAGTTAAGACCTGTGCTTATAAGATTAGTGCAGCTGTTTTCGTAATCATTTATAAATACCCCTTATTGCTGCCACTATAGTGTGTGTGTGTGTGTGTGTGTGTGTGTGTGTGTGAGAGACATGACCTGCATGGGTCCAGTGAGACGTGGCATGGCGATACAGTCATGTTACATGGTTAGTTTGTCTCCTCTCTACTCTTCAGCCAGTAGATGAGGATGTTTGGGCTGCTTAGAGGCTGGCAGAGCACTGAATGACCAAGTAATAATCCCCTAATCACCTGAGCGTTGCCAGACTGGGGTTTTATCTGCTGAGGATGCAAAAGCCCCCTCGGTGATATGTGATTACTGCGTTTGATCTGGGTAATAACGTCTTTACTGTGGCCCAGCCTGAGCCCTAATCTGCACAGTACATTCTAGTGGAATCGCGTTACACAAAGACCACCAGAGTTTTTCTGCAGACCACAGGAAGGGGTGGAGAAATGAAGGTTGTCATGGAGACAGGGCCCTTCTACCTCCTTTCCCTCGCTCAGCTTCCCCACTCCGCCCCCCCTTCCCTTCACTCCTCAACAGCTATTTAGTCTCTCTCACTACTTACTCTCTGGTTCTTCTTCCGTTATTTTCCTGTCCTCCCTTTTTTTTTTCTTTTTTTTTTTTTTGCCCTCTACCCCACTTTGCCTGTCTCTCATGGGATAGATGAGCGTGAGGACAAGTTTCTGTTTACTTGACACAGTCAAGTAAGGTCCTCCAGTCCCTCAGCAGCGCTGACCCTGGTAACACTTACCCACTACAGGAGCAGGGGCACTGACAGTTGATAATCTCTCTCTCTCTCGCTCTCTCTCAAAATCTCTCTCTCCCTCTACAACAACACACTGTTCATTTGGATTAGTGTGGATTGAATTGGATTACCCCTTTTGTGCTCAGAATGCTGATGTCTAAAAGTAACGCGTTGTCAGTCTGGGGGCTTCTTGCTCTTCTTTGGCTGCCCTGGTGCCTCATTTTAACAGCCGTGCCTTAACTAGACTCCATAATCACTTAATACAATCTACAACAAAGCATCCAGTAATCACCGGCTTGGATCATTTCAGCCGGCATGTCTGCATTCCAAAGGTTCTTAGCCTGATACTGTATTGAGCGTGCTGCATTCCTCACTGTTTGTGTTGGACCTGTACTCCAATGCTAGTCTGTGCCTGGGGTCACGTGACCGGCCCTTTCCATCCCTTTGACGTGTCTAATTTGCCTCGATCAGTGTCACACAACAGCATTGTGAGCGAGGTATTTTTTTTAATTTTTTTTTTTTAAGTCTCAGTGTGTCGTCAAGGCTCGTCTTTGTATTCATCCCAAGCAAGCATTGAATTCCGGGCAGTAATTAGATATCTCCTGTAATGAGATTTGTGTGATAGGTTTGCTGTGGGAAGGTAGCAGCTCTCTCTCACTTTGATGTTCTGATCGAGATAAGCACAAGAGCCATTTTATGGTGCACATTAACACAATCATTTCACACAAACAGTAGGATTTTCGGCACAGCTGGGGGTCGGAAAGAAGCAGAAATAATTATCAAGACAAATATTACTTCCAAATGTTCAGGATTTCTTTAATAGCTTTGGCTCATCAGTCTCATCCCTTATGCATATTAATTCAATTTGTAGAATGTCTAGATTTGTGTGTGTTTTTTTTTTTTGTTTGTTTTTTTTTTGTTTTTTTTTATGGTGTGTGGCGGTAAATGGCAGAGATTTGCTTTGTTCTGTTTTTAAAAAAACAGTTCTAATATTCAAAAAAAAAAAAAACAGTTCTAGTCAATGTCTTGCTTTTTTAACGCACACTTTAGGCTATTTCTTGAACCACAAATAGCCCTAACAGTGGCTTAGATTATGTTGTCATGCAAACTAGTGTCGGTAGGTTCACGTTTATTTTCTAAGGCTGGTTTAAAGTTTGTTCCCAGATGCTGAACCTCTCCATGTGGAACTGCTTTAGGTGGACAGGATCAGTCCTATAATGAGTACCATTTAGGTAATAATTGCCTTTAATGGGATACTAAGCAGAATCGCTTTCAAGCTCAACGGTGGCTAATTTGAAATAATTACCATGTTCTTTTTCTCACCCTAATCAACCCCTTTCTGTTTATTTGGCTTTGCGTGAGGTTGTCATCAGCATCCTTAGTCTGCTACATTTACCTGCTGTGGACTTAAACAAAATACACAAAAGAGGATACGTTCGGGTATGCTTCTTGAAGTAGGCTATGATTTTTTGCCATAGTAATGGACATGGGGCGTTACTAGTTCAGGCTTAGCACAAACATTTGAAAGAAATATTTGGCTAGGAGCTTTCTTTGTTGACTGTCGTCTGAACACGGGGTGTGCAGGGTGGTTTTAGTGGACAGAAATAATACATTTGAAGGTCACAGTGAAAGTAGCAACTTCCCACTGCTTTAACAGGCAAATGCTGGCCACATCATTTGTGCATCTTCAACACACAGGCAAATGCAGTGCAGGGTGAGGTCTTTCTTCTGTCTGGCATGCTGGATTCAGACAGAGGGGGATTGTGCCACTTCGGATAGAGATCACGGTGATGTGATACTTTATGCCGTTCATGTTTTGCTGGTTCAAATAATTTCTTTTCCTTTGTTAATGGCTTATGGCAAATTATCTTAATCTGGGCATGTTGGTCATTTACAGTGTGTGCCTCACGGAGGGATGAATGATTAGCCATGCAAGTTTTATGGCCTGGCCTGATTTGCCTTCCCCAAGGTAGCCATGCAAACACACGTGTGGAGTGTACACACACACATACAAGACACAAACACACTTAAGGGCAAATGCATTCAGGCGAATATGTATATTTTAAGCAGATATGCAAAACCAAAGGGAGGGTGCTCGTGGTTATTGTACTTAATTAAATCCAGTGTTATGTATGACGGGCTCTCTGAACTCAAGGCTTCATTTTATCTTGCATGCTTTACCCTGCGTGCGTGCGTGCGTGCGTGCGTGTGTGCGCCTGGAAGAGAAATTTGGAATGCTTTTCATACTATTGAATTTGAGGCCACTTAATGAGGTCAAAGGTCATTTATTTTTAGACGCAATCTAACTTTAAAGAGTGCAACATTTATTAACATCACAAGCACTCCACTAATGCTAATCATATCTTAAGACTACTTCCTCAGTAGACATGCTGTGTTTGTAGGATGTTAATGGTTGGTCAGACACTCAGCTAGGCCTCCCTGTGGCATTGTTCTCATATACCAGGCATTGTGCTTAGGTTTACCTAATGAGACTTGATGTTCCTTTTAATTGGCTTAGATAATAATCTGATGTGAAGTATGGCCACGTTATGTTCTATAGCTTATTATTTATATTCAGATTGGTTATTATTGTTGTTGAAGCTTCATACTTATTATGTTTATGAACTGAATTTGTATTGTGGAGGTATGGATTTTTAAAAAATGAATGTTAAAGGGGAAACTCTTGCTCGAAATAATCGTTGCTGCCCCTTTAAAATGGTAACGATACGCCGATACACATCAAGGTGGTGTACATGTTTTCTGTATGATCAAAACAAACAGAGGTGATGGTACAATACCCTCCACAAAAAGTACAGCCTTGACCAAATTCCTTGACAACTTTCTAAAAGGTTAGTCATCTGTTGTCATCAAGCTGTTTCCATTCTGCCAGCTGGTCTGATTATTTAAAAAACAGCAGCATCAAGATCTGCCTTTATTTACATGATCTTTAAAATTTACATCCTTTCTCCTAATGATTATGGACAATTTGACTTTTTTTTGGGTGGAGTGTGTATAAGGTGGAAAAGCTGTGCAGTTATGTATTTGTGTGGCGAGGGCTCAAAAGTGCTTCATCAGTGCATCTGTCATCCGTTGCCTCTCCCAGGCAAAAGCAGAGCTCGATTGAAAAGGTTGATTTTTTTTTTTTTAAATGGATCTCTTTTCGAAAATATATTATGACATAATCATGGTTTCAGATGGAGGCCCAGAGAAAGACTGTCCATCAGTGCCTGGTCTCACTGCTCACTCACCTTCCCCCTACTGAGAGAGAGAGAGAGAGAGAGAGAGAGAGAGGAATACAAGAGGTGAAAATGTGGCTGTGTGCTAATAGAACCCAGAGGCACTCTGAAACCTTAGCCGTTCTGTTTTTCCGCTCTGAGTCGGGAGATTAAAGCCGGGGAAATGTTACGGGAGGCTGGATAATTGCCCCTGTGTCTCCAGCAGACAAAAGCCAATGCTCAGACAATTCCCCCTGGTAAGTTGTCAAGAGGGGCTCAAGGATCCTTCAAGGCTGCAGCAAATTGTATAGTCCTGTCTAACAAACTACCAATCTCTGGATATTATGAGACGCCCATACAATCCTGTTCGTAATGACAGCTTGCACTGCTGTAATAGAGTGGAGGCACAAAATGGCTTTTCTTTTTTTTCCTTCTCTTTTTTCTTTCTTTCACAAATGCACTTCAAAAGGAACAATCGTTGTCTTGGTTTCCATTGTTTTAATGTTCCCATTTGATTTTTGATTAATTTCTGCATCATTTTAAAACTCTTTATTTTCATTATTAGCGCTAAAGCTGCGGACTAGGAGGATGATTGAAACGTTTCCTCCTGAGGACCACTTGAAAAAAAAATCTGGATTCATCTAATGAGTTGCCACCATGCCTAGCATCATGAGTGGGTCTGTGTTAACAATGGGACTTTATAATGATTTACTCTGCTTTGCTCGCTGCTTTTTTTTTTTCTCTCTGCCCTTTCTGCTTCTATTCTACTCTATTTTACCATTTCTCTCTATCTCCACCTCCCTTTTACCTGCCTCATGCTTCATTGCTTCCTTACCAGTGGTCACAGTGTTTCCAGGGTCCAAGTGGCCCTTTTTGTTAGTTTGGTTCATGTTTAGAATTAGCCATTTGACAAGAACAAAAGAAATTAATTGGCGGTTTAAGCCCTAATGAGACGGCTGTGAAATTAACAGGCCTCATCAATGGAAACAAACAAAATCCTTCAGCACCGCTGTTGAGGGAGCAGTACTCTGACAGAGCTTTTGACACAATGATGAATAGCGGGTCAGGAGAGACCATCTGTGCTTATTTAAGCCTCTGCAGGAGGGGGGCTGGGCTGTGACCTGGCTGGAAGAAATGGTGCTAAAAAGAGAGAGAGAGAGGAAGAGAGAGAGGGCAGAAAAAAATAAGCCTAGAAAAGCCTCAAATTCACCAGCTTTATTCATCACCCTTCAGCATGACACCACTGCCCAACTATGGCTACAAAGGGAATAAAAAGCACTTACATTTGCATGTGAAAGGTTTCAGGGACTCTGACTATGCGTCCAGAAAGCCAAAGAGCTCTGATTTCAAGGGATATTTAACCTCCATTCAGATGGCAACAAAGGGCTGGCTGTCGGGCTGAGAGCACCGGCTCGGGCTGATTGGGGATGGAGGGGGAATGGGAGAAAGGGGGAGGGGAAGCGGGGAGGAAGGAGGTGGTGGGGAGGCTTTTGGGATCACAGACCTCATTTGTTCTCCCTCTTTACTTTGGCCTGTTTCTATATTCACTGAGGAGCTGCTATTTCCTAACCACCATCGCCACCCCTCCTTGTTCCACCTCCCCCACCATGCGTGAAGGCCTCTGGGCTTTAGGCTGCTTTGTCTCTTGACTGTTTTACTGGCTTGAACTAAATATATTAATAAGCGGTCTGGTGCATGAGGTATGGCCATTATTGCAGCAGGGAGTGAACTGGGGAGGGTCGGGGTACACACCAAAGTATTCTTTCCTGTGTAGACTGTCTATCCAAAGTCCCATGACTGTGACAGTCCTTCTAGCAGTCCCCGGGTCTCTTCTGTGTGCGCTGATAAAAATAAACAGCTCTTGTTGATGGTGCTGGTGGTGTTTAGGAGGGTGGGGGTGTATAATGTTTAGCTCTCGGTTAGATAAGGAAACGTCGGATGAGGTAGAGAGGAACGAGAGGAGTGATTTAGGTCATCTAATCTGATTCTCAGAATTGGCTCAGTAGGGAGTAGTAATTACATAGTGGGAGGGAGACCCCAACCCTTTACTCCCTTCTTCAAAAACTCCTCCTGTGGTGATGGAGGACTGGGTCTATGTCTTGAAGAGGCTTAGTAGTGAGGAGAAGCTCAGGATGTGGCAGTCACAGCATCGTACAGTAATGTATGTGTATAACCAGACCGTAAACAGGACAGGCAGATTTACTCCAGTGATTATCCTAAAAATATAACACTTGTTGCCTGTTTTAGCAGCTCAAAGGCAGGACTTTAATCAACTTCAATCTAATGTCTAATTAGTCGTTAATTAATCTGCACTACTAAAGTTGTTACGCTGAGCCTATTTTTGTGCTTTAAAGAGACTTTGAGGCCTTCCAAGTTCAGACGTGTCTATCTGTTTTGAATCCCTTGTGGTTAGCTTCGCTTGTCATAATTGCATTAAGAGCCCCAGAACGTAATCCTATAAGGAAGGAACATGATATCTGGCAGTGGAGGGAGTACTTTAATTTTTTTAAAATATGAGTTTTCCATTTCTAAATAGTGCTTATATAATGTTTCATGCATAGTTACAGGTTGTGTAGAGAGAGTTCAGCTGAGGCATGTCAGGCAGGAAATCACATACTGAAGCAGGTGCATGCAATTTGCCCTGAAAGGCTTCTGTTTTAGCCTGATCATCAGATAAGTATTCTCCTGGGGCCACCTCAGAGAAATTGTGCAGGCAGAGAAAACGCACAGGCCTGCCCTTCCTCTCTGCTTACCTTCTGCCACATCACACACTGCCTCGTCAAAGTGTCTTCTGCATAATAACCAACTGTCATTAGATCCTGGGCTAATAGAGAGTTAACCTTCCCCAAGGGCCCCAGTTTGCTCATATATGTGCACAGTAGATATTGCACGTTTCAGCCTCCCATCTTTTCTTCAGTTGTGTATGAGAGAACTCGTGTGTGTGTGTGTGTGTGTGTGTGTGTGTGTGTGTGTGTGTGTGTGTGCGCGCCCTTGAATATTGAACGGCCTTGTATTTTAAAATGCACAGACCAAAAAAGTGTGGGTGTGCATGATTTTATTTCTAAATCGCACCCATAAAGGAGTGCAGAGGCTCTTCATCTGTAGAAATGACTTGCACGCATGGCTGGCGTTTGGAAAGTTCGCTCGGCTAATCCACTCATCGCGCTGCGAACCGTCCAGCATGCGCCCGGGTGCCCCTGCATAAATTACTGCCATGGAACATAAAGCAGAGGATTTTGCTTAACGATTGCCCCGGAACCGCTTTAAACGCTTCTGCTTGAGTAGTCGATAGTGCTCGGCCCATTCAATTATGCAGCCGGCCGTCCCTCATTAACAGAAGGCCGACCTTGACATATCTAGCCCTATTTCTCCACTGCTGCCAGCAGCTGCCCCACACCAGCTAACACACACATATACTGCTCTCTGTTTGCTTTGTGTGTCGGGCGTGAAATCCATGAATATCGATTAGTTGTTTGCAGTGTAATTGAAAATGTCAGTTATGAGACCAGCACAGATAAAGATCAGCAGGCTGACTGTAGATCTACTAGTACCGCCTGCTCGATATGTGTGTGAAGGGGTGTATTAGAGGTGGAGAAGGCAGTAGGATGAATAATGAATTTCATATACCTGGTTGTAAGTCTTCAAATGGAGATGTCTGCCTTTGGTCCATTGCTCTGGTTTTAATAATAATAGAGGTCTATATGGAAAAATATTCATGGAAACTCTTGGGGATACTTTATTTCCCTCCATTTCGTAACCTTTCGCTCATGCTGGTGGGCTTGATGGATTGACAGCCAGACATGAGATTTGAATTCAGAATCAGTTTCCTAAAGGTCAAAGGTTGTTTGGCATTCAGTTCACACGTGGCTCCAGCATACAGTGTGGAACATTGTGGAATTTTTATTCCACGTGGCATTAAAACACAAAGCTGGAACAGTTTCTGTGTCCATGTTGCACCCTCAAATCAGCACTTGTTGATGACTTTTTAGACTAATCTCAGTCCATAAACATCAGCCATTATACCCTGAACTGACCAAAAGACTGGTACAGATTGGTGGTGGCTCACTGATGGTATGGGGCTTGTTTAGCTGGCATTCCATGAGACCCCTGGTACATCTACAAACGTCTCTGACAGGTGAATACTATATGTGCCTCCTTTACGAGTTTCACCTGTTCATGTCCTGCATTCATTCTGATGGGTTTGTGCAATGAGCTGCCACACACTTCTAGAGACACCAAATTATGGTTAGAGGAACACGCATCGGAGTTGGGGTTTTACCATTCCACCAGTGGAACACATCTGAGATGTCATGCAACACGGAAATCCTAGACCTCAAAATTCCACAGATTTTTGGACGTTTTGCAGGAAGTATGGTGTTCATTGCCTACAGAACATTTCTATAAGCTTGTGGAGCCTTCTGTACCAGTTAGACTGGGGTACCAGTTTTTCTGTTTGGTTTCTGTGGGTTCACCGAGTATAAAAATAGTTTTACAACATTATATTTGTGACAGAAATGATTTCAGGGCCATTTTCTTTAAATAAATTTTATTTACATTATGTTATTAAATAATTTAATTATTCAGTCCCTGAAGCATTACATCCATTACATCTTATTTGCACCCATACCTGTAGACATACATACACACTAGCCAGTAGTTCGCCTGTTTCACATACTCTCCACGTCTTCTGTCCATGTCTGTGTGGACATCCTCTGGGTTCTCAGGCTTTTTTCCCCCCTAACATCCTAAAAACATGTCTATAGGCTAAATTGATGTGAATGAATATGTGGTGCCCTATACTAGGTTTATTTCCGCCTCACATCTAGTGTTCCCAGAATAGCCTCCTGAGCCACCGTCACCCTGCTCAGGATAGAAGAATAAATGAAGTAGATGAATTAATGAAGATAGGTAAGATACACCTGCTCACCTGATAATAAATGAAGTGAAAGTTAAGATGTCAACATACTTCTGATGGGCTATGTATTCGTATTTGTCTATAAAAAAAATTGTATTGCTATAGAATTGTCACTGCCCTACAGGAACCCCCTGCCTCTGTCTGCCTTTTAATCTCCTCAACAGGGGTTCTACTCTCCGGGTTCGAGTGGTCATCTGTATTTCTACATAATCAAACAAATCTCGATAACCGTTTCACCTTCTCACACCAGGCACCCCTTGCCATCCCCCGTCCATCTTGAGCATGGCTAACCTCCCAGGATGCCGAGCAGCAGCGCTGCCCGCCTGCTGGTTCCCTAATCGATTGCTAATGGCTTCAGTTCCATCACTGCAGAGCGGCTTGGAACTCAGCCCCAGGACTGAGCGGAGCGGAAAGACCATTTTCAGCTCCATGAGCCGTTATACTGCATTGAGAAGCCCATTCGGCATGCTCCATAACCCAGTTGACGGCTAGTGCATGGCTGCTAGATGGCTTTTTACCCTCTCACTCTAATGCCTCCCCTCTTTTCTTCCCATCGATTGCCTCACCACTCATAAGATCTGAAGCCATTTGGCACAAAAAACAGTGCTCTACTGCCTTTCTTTGTCATCTAATCTTGTTTAAGGTCACCTATACAATCTGACAGCCCTTCTTTGCTTGCACATTTGATCTCTCATTTCTTTGCCCTTTTTAAAGGAAGCATGATCTGATTAATTACCGCTGTGCAAATGAGCTCAATCAGGTTCCTTTTGCTGTGATTATTTTCATTTAAGTACAAAACTCTGATAGTGTTTACCCTACTTGTTGGCTAAGCCCAGCCCAGGTCTGGCTACCAGTTAAGAATGTCTGGAGTGTTATTTAGTTCTCAGTGTGTGAGGTAACTTGGGCCTCTGCTAATCTGGGATTTTTGAAATCCATGCTGAGACAGTGTTAATGACCACCCACAGATTACAGCCACAAGCTTCCCTGTAGGCCACCTACAGGCCTCCAACCACAACAACACCTGTTCCTACTGTGTGTGCATGCATGAAGTGCACTGGTAAGACGCGATTCTAGTCTTTACTCTCTGCGACAATAATGTACTATGAGAACAGAGGGGTGCTTCAGCATACAGCTGACTATCATCTATATATAAAATTCAGCTGTGTGCACTTTACAAGACATGAAGATGAACAACAATCTTAGACATAACTCTAAACTGCACAATACCTCACCTCATGTAAATATGACCAGCGTATGTTAAGTGTATTTTTCTCACACAATATTTTCCACAAAGTCTTTAAAAACATGGGTCTTTATTTTTTTATTTTTAATTATATATCTGTTATTTTCTACTGCAGCTTCCAAGAGTGTGAGCCAACAAAAAATATATTATTATTATTATTATTATTATTATTATTATTATTAGAAGTAGTAGTAGTAGTAGTAGTATTTAAAGAGCTTGTGCACTTTAAATAAACCCCTCGATTTAGAAAACAACATTTTTGTTTGTTTGTTTAATTTAAGACCTACTAAGTGCGACGTTCTGCGAGCTCATGGAGAACGTCTGCATCTTAAAGTGAATTATCTTCTATTTTATTGTATCGAAGCACTCTCAGTCTGACACTTTTTAGGCTAATGCAGAACAATGATCCACACCTAATTCACTAATCCAGCCACCAGCTTACACAGAGAGAGAGAGATAGCGAAAAGAGAGAGAGGGAGAGTCTTGCTTTCCTGTCTCTTATGAACTGATCAGCTGCAGTTCCTGATTATGATAGACTTGCCTTTGGTTTTTGCCTACCAGCCTCAGGGTGGCCGCAGGCTTACGTTTCCCCCTTAAAACTCTCTTTGTACTTCTAGTACCTCCACATGGGAAAAAACACATTAACATCCCTAGACTTCCTTCTGGAAGGCAGCCAGCAGCTTCCCTAGCATCCAGCACAAGGAGGGAGGTGTGTGTGTGTGTGTGTGTCTGTGTGTGTGTCTGTGTGTGTGTCTGTGTGTGTGTGTGTGTGTGTGTGTCTGTGCATGTATGCACATAATTGAGGTGTCCTTTGAATTAAACACTGTTTTGCTTCCCAATTCCAACGTCGAGTTTGGAGTGCTTTTTTCACCTCATGATTACTGCACAAAACTGAAGCTAGTGATCGAAAGTCTGTCTGTAGCATTCACACTGCTTTCTCCAACCCTTTGTTGATACAGTGTGTCTGTGTGCAGTGGCATGCTCCTTTTGTTCATTACAAAACAGAGGATAGCTTTCAAATACATGTTAATAGGTTCTGTCTTGTGAAGAGAGCAGGTCGATTCAGCATTTGATCAGCGTTTCCCAATCCACCATCAGTCTCTACCTGGAGGATTATGAGTACTTTTTATATATATATATATATATATGTGTGTGTGTGTGTGTGTGTGTGTGTGTGTGTGTATTGGCCGGTGTTTAACCAGTGTAAACCATGGGCTTGTGTTTAACCTACCAAACCTGACGGTTGCTGGTTTAATCCTCACAATGAAGTGGCCTGGATGCAAGGCACCTAACCCCCAACTGATCCCCAGGTGCTGTAAATAGAGGCTGCCCACTGCTCTGGGCAAATGTGTGGGTTCTGTAGTATGTGTTTTTTTCTGCATGGATTAATTAAATGCATTGGTCAATAGATGTCGGAAATACTAACAACAACATACTATACAAAGTACATAATATAAAACAATAATAATAACTACAATCGTTATTAGCCTATTAGTATTAGTAGTATAAATACTACTACTACTACTACTACTACTAATAATAATAATAATAATAATAATAATAATAGTGCATATTTCTATTTCTTTCTTTCTGCATTACATCACTTTCCCGTTCCACAGAACACAAATTCCATTTTTCCCCATTTTATGAAACTCCACATGTCATTCCATACTACTTAGCCACAGGGCTCCTATAAAAAAAACTAGGATTGACATTACTAAAGCCAAGAAAATTGCTTAAGACGTAAATCAATGCTCTGGATATGGATTTGTGAGATACAAGGTTTTGGAGCTCTTTGATTTGTACATGTTGTTTTCTATTGGTTTTACTGCAGGAGGCATTAAGGAGCTATGTGGTGCTCTATTTGAATAATTCCAGTGAAAAAGAATGACATCTTAAAGCATATATAAATTGTTCATCTTAAGAAAAAGAAAGAATAAACATCTTCCAGCATTAGAGAGGGCCCGGGCCTGCACGCTTACTGAACGATCAGCATCTGGCTTGGGAATATGTGCGTGCACGTTGAGATGCAAAGCTAAGCAGTCAACACTGCTCTACATTTCTGAAACATTCCCAACAGACTCTGTGCTCTTTGAAGTATTTCTGGGCCAGGGATACAGCCTTGTTTGTTCAGTGCATTTGAAAAAAAAAAAAAAGAGAGACGAAAAGAGGAGGAAAGAAAACACAGGCTATTTTTTGTTCCCTCAGTACTTTGGAGTGTAACGCTCTTTGACATCTCACCAGAAGGCCTTGTACTACAGCAGTTACTGCCAAACACCTTGATAGAAACACTCTTGTCAAACAGCAAGAGAAATAAATGCTGCAGTGAACTGAAACTTAGCGGGTTAGGGACAAACGCTGTGTCTGTCAGCTATAAGAGTACGTTTGTGCTTTTTGACATAGTCAGTCTGCCCAGATTAGTGCTCCTTAACAACAGCTGTACTATTCATAAAAATACTGCTCTAATGACACAAACCGAGAAAACAAAGTAACAGCATCCCCTCTGCTTTCCATGCTTGAATTTCAAAAGCAAATGTTTGTGTTTGTTCTGTGAGGCACATCTTTTCTTGCGCCAAGTCGAGTACGAGAGGATTTACATTCGGGTTCCTTAATCTGTGTAAGCGAACCTGTTTCAGGATGTAATTCACATGGTATGTCTTTTGATTTGGATTAGTCTGGGCAATCCTCTTACCCGCCGGCTCAGTATAACTTATCACTGACAAGGCTGTCTTGTGGAACACAGTAAATCCACATATCCCCCCCGCCCAGACCTCCAGCTCTAATTCTAATCGGCCTAAATCTGATCAGAGACTTTAACTTCCAAATACCTCCTGAAAGCCATGGCTGGCAAGAGTGAGTTTATCTCTGGCCTTGCTTTGCACATGAAAATTGCAGCCCGAACTCACTAGTGTGTTCCTTTTTTTATATTAAGTTAGAGGAACGGGTGAAATGTGTGTGATGATTTAATGTCTTTTATTATCTTCCCTTGAACACAAGAGGTTAGAGAATAAATGAAATGTTTGTGTGAGGTTTGACAGGACACTCTGATGCTAATTTGGAATTAATACACTTGGGGACTGATGTAATCAGTGGCCATTAAACATCTGTTGGCATATTAGTCCCTGTGCAATAACTCTATATCTTCAAATCATAGTTTCAAGGACAAACCGTTACACATGACCGTGCTGTCACTGCTATGAGTCTTTAGGATACGTTTAATTTATCAGGAAATGATGTGTGGATGTGGAGGTAGACACACTGAGAAACACTGAACACTGAGCTGGTAGCCAACATTCTCTGGAAGCAGCCTTTCCTTTCTGCCCTGTGCTTTGACTTAGAAATACCATGAAATATTCTTTATCCTTTAAGGTTCTTTATAATTCAATAAACAGGATTAAAAAGCAGGGCCAAGCGTGCTCTACTTTTCTGTGTCAGCCGGCAGGCCACAAACAGGTTCCCATTAAACGCTGTAAGATTATGCTTTAATCTCACCGAACACATGTTGGGCGAAATAAAAGCAATTTTATTTCCGAAGCAGGAGACCAGAACTCTCACCATAATCTCATCGTCAGAAACTACGTGTCAAAGCCAGTGTGAGGGTGGTCGCAGAGGGAGGCTGCGAGACAAAAGGCCCAACATGTGTTTCTCTTTCCTTATTTTCCTCTTTTCTTCCATCTATACCTCTCTCTCTCTGTCTCTCTCACATATACACATCTTCCCTCTTTCTCTGTTCACCCTCTCTTTCTCTGTCCCTCTCACCCACCCCCACACACACACACACACACACACACACACACACACCTGTTTTCAAGTCTCGCCTCCCACCCATCCCCTTGCATAAGGCTGCTTACTTTAATTTGTTTCCCAATCATGCGGGATTTGCTGCTGTGGTCCTGCACCCGGCGCGAGACTGGTGTGAAGATGACGATAAGCCAAAGCCGTAAATCCCAGCCTCAGCTGTCTTATCGGGAGCTGCTGGGGCAAGTGGCATGCTTTAATGGAGCCAGCTCTCTGTCTGGGGTTTAACTCCAATCGCATTAAGATTCGCCTTCCTCTCCGCCCCTGATTTCCTTTTCTTTTTTCTCCTTCTTCCCACCTTCCACATCTATTCCTCTTTCCCTCTTTTTGTTGTGATGGAGTGTGTTATGAATTGGAGCTGCTGTGTGGATATAAGGAAATTCAACTCATGAGCTCCCACAGTTAATTTCTCGCTGTGGCCATTTGTCTCCCTGACGTTTCCCTGGCTGCTGCACTCTGTGGATAGTGCTGGGGCTGTTTAATAGCAAATTACTTTGCTTGCTTTTTGTACTGATATTGTTCCTTAATGGACTTAAAGGGAATTTGGAATGTCCATTACAACAAGATTGTTAACAGTGAAATTTTTAAAAGATACCCAACCAGCCAAAGTGCTTTTAGAAAAAAAAGATATTTATGCAAATGGCTTGTTTTTTTCTATAGCCAGTGGTGTGAATTGGAGTAATTGTTCCACTGTGCTAATCCTTTAACCTAAGAAAGGGTAGGTTAATAAACATGACTTGGTATGGTGTAACTGCTATTTACTAACTAACGCTTCCTCAAGTTGCTCTGGGTTTATAGTCCTCCTTCTTGTTGCCTATTGGTTCAGGCTTCTCAGTTCCTAAAGTTGCACTGTGCCAAGTGAAATAAACTGCTACAGAAAGTGACTTTAACACCTTTGTGTTTTTTCAGTCAACAGAATTACCTTTTTTCTTTTATCAGTTCAAACTCACTGTGTAAAACTACAGCATCAACTGGCTTTCTCAGTAGCTTTGAATTAAAATTTGTTATCTAGCTTAACAATCCACAGCTAGCATTACATGTTGTATGGTCAAGATCTGGTCCACACTTAATACTTCATCTGGCCCACAAACCACAGTGGTATAATGCAGATGACTTAATCCGGATTCCGGTATTGAAACTCAGTCGCAAAACAATATGAAGGGTTACAGTTGGGCCAGTTTTATTCCAAAATGTAAATCATTTTACATGGAATGCTGCATGCGGGCCACATGAACTTTAAATGTGGCTGCTAAAGTTGGGCCAGTTTTGACCCACAATGCACTTGCCAGTACTTTGACACTGGTCTATTTTAGATATCGTTCAAATGATGTAGGCTTATTAAATGTGATAAATGTTCTTATTTTTGCCTAATGCCTTCTGCTAATCTTATCTGACTTTCTCAAATTAAGAAAGTTAACTATTTAAACAGTTACCACAGATGTTATGGAGCATACTGGGTAAAACTTACAGACATAAGGAAGATAGTAGTTTTTACTGTGTTATGTCAGTATCTGATTTAATCAGAAACTTAAGGCAAATGTTACCCTGATCAAATAGGTGCATCCTTAAACATCCTTTCCAAGCCCTGCAATCTTGACCTTTTATATTATTTTGATGTGCTCTATGTATAAATGGCCAGTAAAAAAAACAGCGTTGTGGCATAATGAAAGGTTTCTGGGTTTCAGGTGTCTTTTATACTGACCTAAAGATAAGTGTGGCCTTTACACACTTTAATGGTATACAGACATTTCTTTTACTTTACTTTATTGTGTCTTTGATAAAAAGATTCAGTTTTATTTTTCAGTGAAGTCAAATAGTTTGTAGGCCTAGTGTGATGCTAATGATCTGGTAAAGCAAATTTAAATGCTGGAGGACTAGCAGTTATTATAGTTTAACCTGGGGTGGGTGATATATCACAACAATCATATCACTGTGCTTAAAGACATGTCATAATACACAATATGAGCAACAGTATATAATAATGATAATAATAATAATAATAATAATAATTATAATAACAACAACAACAACAATAATAAACATTATAAAATAAAATAAAATAAAATAAAAATAATAATTTATTTATTTACATTGTTCATTTATTTATATTTTAACTAAAAATAGGGGAAATTGTGAAAAGAGACCAGGAAAAATACATTTTGTCACAATAAAGATTTGGTAATTTGATCAAATCAGATGTTCACAAATTGAAGTTTGGAAGAAACTATAAATTTAAGATCATTAAAAGTAAAAAATAATATCACAATATTTGCAATGTCTCGAAAAGTGTACTGTGACATAATATATAGCGAGCTATACAATATGTTGTCATAATTTCCAGGCCTTATCTAGACCCTGGTCCATTCATGTTATGGCCTTAGTGCTATGGCATTACAGTGTCCCGGCAGTACTGGCAGAGAGCTGGCAGAGTGACATGGCTCTCCGGAGGCCCCCGTTATCTCTCCGCACACTCTCCTCTGTGACTGTGTGTGTTGACTCAGGTGGCAGCACGCTGTGCTGCTCTGCTTCTAACTTGTGGGTCGACTCCGAACTCTCTGCCGCCTCTCAGGCAAATGCCAAAACAAATCTTGTCATAATTAGCGGTAATCCAGCTCATTACCGTCTGCTTAATTATCCTATTAACAGCACTTCCTGGGAGAGCTTGTTTGCCACGCAGGCAAATGTTTGTTCCCAAATTAGCTGACAAGAAGACAGCTCCATTGTTCAAACACAGGGCTTTGACAATGCAGAGCAGGCGGGATTAAAGACAGAATGACAGAGAAAGAGAGAAGCATGGGTAGGTGCTCTTCTCTGCGCTCTCACACACTAGTCCATCAACCTGCTCAAATCAAACATCACACAGATGTAACACACACCAATTATTAGCCGGTTACCGAGTGCAGTGGGACAAACTAGACACACACACAAGCTCTGTGGACAAAAGACTTTAGTCACATGCACTAACAGCTATATTGTACAGTGTCAAAAACAGTACAGTGCACAGGGTAAAACGTACCTCAAGCTCATCAAATTACCAGATGCTCTGGATAACTAAGTGTAAGACACTCTTGCTTTTGGTACGCAGATCCAATTAATATTTATATGTATACACTTTATATACAGTATATTTATACCCTAAAAATCATACACATATAGTATGTGTCTGCAGAAGCAGTAATGTAGAGTAACGCACCACCATGCATATAGACATATAGCGAGTAGCATTGCAGCTACAGGGTCCCCTAGGGTCCCCTTGAACCCTGAGCATAGTTACTGTCTGTACTGAGTTTCTGTACATGTTTGGGATTCCTCAACATTTCCCCAGTTTACTCCCACCTCCTGAAAACATGCAGGTAGGCAGACTAGGTATGTGTGTAGGTGTAGTGTGTAGATGTGTGTGTGGGTTTGGGGGAAGTATTTGGGTGGATGGGTTGGTGGGTGGGTGTACATTAGGGTGTGTCTCAACCTAGTGAACACTGCTTTTTGTAAATGAACACATAACTGGCTTTCAGGAATCTGCTCTTACCCTACAATCACACACACAGTGAGAGAGAGAGAGAGAGAGAGAGAGAGAGAGAGAGAGAGAGAGTATGAATAAGCGGCATTTGGCTCATGCAGCCCACAGTAGCGTCAGCCTATTGATGTACAACACTCTGGCCTTTGTTCCATGTACACAAACACAGTTTCCACATTAATATTTCACAGGAAATATATTCGCTGCTCCTGATTTAAAGCATTTTCTTGTTAACACTGCCGCTCACTGCTGTTTTGACTCGTGAGCCTGTGAGCTAGTCCTGTGGTGGATTTATCAGTCGTATTATATGAACATTAGGGATAAATGATAATGCTGAATGCAGCTACTTACTGCAGCCTGGAGGACTAATGTTTTCCTCCAGCTAAAGTAATTAGGATTTAGGTGTTACAGGTCCTCATGGTGTTAAATAAACATGCTAATTAATTTTTTAAAGAATTCGCTTGCTAAAAAAAAGGTTGCTGTTTAAAAATCCGCCATATTTCCACACGTGTACAAGTGTGCATACAAAGAGGTGCTTATGTGGCGTCTCCTTGAATGCTAAATGTATAGATGTGTGGCTCTGCTGTGGCTTTTTATAGAGGCTCCTTTTTCTCTAATGGCCACGTGTCCCTGTTTGTGTTGGAATGAAAGTAAATCAAGTGTGGTGTGATCACTTGTCACAGAGGAAAAGGGCGGGGGGGGGCAGAGGCCAAAAAAAAGGCAAGGGATCAATAGATTCTCCTTGCAAGAGTGAAACATGACAGACGTGAGTAAAGCCTTTTATGAGAGAAACAATGAATAATTCATGGCCAACTCTCTTTTGCCTTGCTTTGTTGTGTCTCTTACAGATGGGATTACAGAAGGCTAGATCTTGGAAACATATGAAAGATTAATACGCGGACTGGGACAGGGCTTGCTTACAAAAGGACTAAATAATGATGCTTTCACAGTGAGTGGCAGAGTTCCAGAGATGGCAGCGATGAGATGTGAGGCAAGGTGCTCTGTGACTGCACAGTGAGAAAGCTGGAGGACATGTCCAGCCAGACGGTGACCCTGATACTATACTACACCATCTAATTAACACGGGCCTATGTGTTAAGACAGGTCTCATATATAACAGGCACACTCTGTGATGCAGGTCTAGGATAGAAACCAAGTGATGTACTTTGAGTGAGTGCAGTGATGCAAAAACGTCACTTGTGTGGGCCGTCAGGCGCAATCGGAGCAGTCTGTGAGGTAAGCTGAGAAGCGGTGAGGTCATGGGAGGACTGCTGCTCTTATCTCCAGGCCTGTCCATACTGCAGGCCTGACCTGGGGTCAGCCTTTTCCACCCAGTCATTGGAAACTGGAGAGCATCATCAACTTCTGTCTCGACCATCAACAGCCAGCCGGTCCAAAAGACACCAATTAAAAATTAAGATGTGGTACATGCACCGGTAAAATAAGGAAATGCACTTGAAAACCTCAGGGCAGTTTATTCTCCTTCATCAGTCTAGCTGTTTATTGATGAATATACCATGAATTTCATTAAGGAGTGCTGCTGGAGCGTAATTACAGTGTCCCAAATCCAAGGTTGCATCCTCCATATGTCCTTCTATCACCTGATTGGCACAATAATTGATGTGAACGTGCAGGCACAATCTTGCACGCATTGGTGACATGGTGCTATGCTCCAGGCGAGTCCAAATCCCTTCCACGAATGAGATAAACACCCTCGTTAAGGAATCTTTCCGCAAATGAAAATGGATTGATTTATTTTAATTGATTGAATAAAGCACAACACGTTCCATAATCTTCTCCGAGATATTTTGGAGGAGGACAAAACATTTGTCAGTCTTTATCTATTTTCAATTAGCCAGCTATAATGATTAATTGAGTGCTCAGCGTTATGGATGAGTTAATTAGCAGAGAGAGCTCGTCTCATTAGAGCCGAGTGGCGTAGTTACTGCATGCTGCTCAAGTGCTAGGGATGACATTCTTCTCTCGCCTCCATCTCCCTCCATGTCTGCCTGATTCCTTGCTCTGTTATTCTGTTCATTTGCTATTTACCGATGGGAATAGCCGCACATTGCATCATCACCTTCTGAGACCTTTTTGAGACTGATTAAGTTAAGGCTGTCAGTCAAGAAAACACATCCTGGTATACTTTATAAGGTCATCTTGTACCAGAGCCATCAATTCAAATTCAAATGTTGTCTACTGCACGGTGGCAATTGTACAGAGTGCCCTATCTCGCTGCTTTGTGCTGGCATTTAACACACCGCTTTATTATCGGCTGGCGGTGTGCCATTAGCTATTGTCTTCCTGCTCGTCCCCAGGCCTTTCTTTTATTAAACAGTCTTTCACACGTGAATGAGCTGATATCAGAAAGCTAACACGTCATTTCACTTCTAACTGTAATTAAGCTTGATTAAAACAACTGCTGCAGCCGGGCATGCATGATTCGCTTGTCTTTGTCTTACTTTACCCTTGTCTGTCACAGGCCACCTTTGTGTGTGGAGCTTGATGCCAAGTGAACAGACCTCTCCTTAGCACCCCACCAAGTGTTAATTAAGCACAGAAGAGCTTAATAATCGAGATAACATGGCAATCGGGTGGTGGGTTCCTTTTTATTTTTTAATTACTGAGGCCTTGGGGTGTTACTCCATCTTGATGAAATATGAACAATTTGACAAATTTGACAGTCCCAGCCTTAATGCCTGCTGCATATTCATAGCTTTTTAGAAGTCTAATGAAAGTCGCTGTTGGACCTCCCATGTGCGCAGAGAGGAAGAGAGTGTAACTGTGAGCGGGTATGTGTGAGCCCGAGAGTGTGCGGATGTATGTCTCTCTCACCGATGAATGATTCATGCTGTTTAGCTCAGAGTTGTTTGGGTGCATCTGGCTCAGGGAGGTGCGAAGCTGGCCAAATGGAGGGGCCACATGGCAGCTCCAGATGTTCAGCTTTTGTATATGCACAGCTCATCAAAAACAACAAGCCATGCCACCCTGAGCCCCAGCCATCTGGGGCAGAGCCTGCCTGCAGCTTCCTGCCAGGCTCCCAGTTCATTGTGGGAGGGTGATTGGCGACCGCTGCTTTGTTTGGAGGCAAGCGATAGCTCTGTCAACCGAATCTCTAACTCAGCTCTCATCTTGCTTGAAATCTCAGGGTCATGGCTGATAGGTATCCATAGATACGCATATCCATGTACAATCCCAGTGCACTCAGGGAGGATATTTCATGGCCTGCCTCTCTTATCTTCCCTTTGATACATTTTTTATCCATCTCGATTGAAGATTCAGCTCTTTCATTTCCTGTGATATGTGGCCTGGCTTTTTCTCACTCAGTACTGGGGAGCAGATAAAGCGCCTAATAATCAATTCAAAACCATGGAGCTCTCAGGTTGCCCCTGTTCCTACCTAAACCCTGATTAGGAATTCATTAAACAGTGAACCGAACAGCTGCTCGGAGGGCAATAGTGAAATTCCCAGTAAAATTGCAATTGTTATGGCTTTGGTTATTGTGGATTGTAAAGGGACTTAAGTAACTTAAAGCATGATACGTGTAATCCAGTGATATGTGTCACCTATACGAAGAAAAAAATACTGTTTATAGTATTATTATAGTGTAGTTTTCTTAATTGTTACTGTTGTCTATTATTTTAAAATAATAAATCATTATTAACTGAAACTATTTGAAATTTTTAGCAGTATTTCTGGTGAGCTTTGTGTACTTCATGAGGATACTTCCCCTAGGAGGTCTTTGGTAAAGTTATCAAATATGCCAGGCTCCTTAACTACTTGTCCGGGGAAACAATTGTTGTGTTAAAATTACACAAGTATTAAAAATACTTTCGAATTCAGAAATTAATGTATGCATGGTCATTAGCTTCAGGAATTTACTATGCATTTGTCATAGAAACTTATGTTTACTATAAGCCTTTATATGTATGGGGGAAAAAAATCTGTATCCACATTTTTGGCTGTGAGCATGTATAAATCTTAGATTTGAGTCAGTATGTTTATGTCACTATGTTACTGGGATTAACCAATCACAAACCTACAATTTGCTCTTTAAATAAAACGTGGTCATGCTAAGGAAATATAATATTGTAATTACATAGCACAGTGTGACGCTATTACAGCTATTTGAAAATCAAACCAGCATAATATATCCTTTGACCCTTATCCCCAAATGCATTTAACCTATAAGCTGTGGTGGGGAGTGTTTTTTTTAAAGCATAACCACCATAGCCATCAAACTGACTAATGTTTTAAGCAGAATTGGTGCTGAACAGAATTGGCGAACAAATCCAGGGTAGTTAAAGTGCCACAGTGCCTCCTGGGTGTGCTTAGAATCTGAGAAACTAGTTGTGAAATCTGAGACAACAATGTCTGGCATCACATTTCACCCATACTGCATGTGGTTCGCTCCGGTTCTGTGAATGTAGGGTTGTGGTAATAGGCAACAAAGTTTTCCAAAAGCATTTGGCTGAGAGCTGTAGCTGTCCCCCATGAGCTCCTAGAAGTCTTGAAAGTAATCCAAATCATTACAAGTTGTTCTGGCAGCAACACAACATAATCCCTTCTCCATCTTCTGATAAGAGAAGCTTCCATTTGAATTAAGGGTAAGTTGTTATTTTTCAGTTTTCTGGAGGAAAATATTAAAGACTGGCTGCTTTTCTGGATGTGGCCCAGCAACTGTGCAGCTATCGTATCCACACTGGCCAGTTGGCTTGGCAGCTTAATGACACCCGTTCATTATCCAATTACACATTAAGCAGGGCAGATTAGAAATTCTGGCCACACAAGAAACATCCTTTTATGGTGGTGATTTTTGTTTTTTAAAATGTGTGGCTTTCACAGCAAGTACTTAAAAAAACAGGTATGTATTTTATTTGTTTGTCACTTTTAGTATGTGGTGTTGATAATGAGTAGTCTATTTTCGACTTTTCTCCAGCTTAAATTTGTCTGGAAAAGGCATCTGAGACGCCATTTACTGTGTATGTTAAATAACTTGCCACACATAATAATTCATTTGTTAATTTGTTTGTTTAGTGTATTAGGGTTAGATTGCTGATGTGAGAACTATGCCCTTGTTGCAAGGGTGGCATAATAAGCACAGTGGGCAGCATTGCTGTCTTAAAGTTTGTGAAGTTTCTCATGTTCTCCCTGTGTCTGCATGTTTCTTCCTGATACATTAGCATAATTCCACCAGATAGGTGGATTGGCCATAGGTGTGTGTGTGTGTGTGTGTGTGTGTGTGTGTGTGTGTGTGTGTTTGTTTGTTTGTGCGCACATATGACATCCTTCAAGGGACAATATGATCTGAGATTCCCACCTCATGTCCCAGAATAGGTTCTGGATCCACAAAATTGGCACAAGCCGTATATAACAGAATGATAAAAGTCCCAGAACTGACTGTTTTTTAAATCTATAAATAGAGCCAGCAGTTGGTATGCTATTGTATAATCACACAACAAGCCTTAAACAGCCTTACACACAACAAGACCACCCCAGTATAATGTGCAAAATGTATGTTTACCATATTGCTCTGTTTGTAATCTTAAATGCCCATGAGTAGGTCTTAGTTCCTAACTAAGGCTTTAAACAGTGTTAATTTTGTAAAAATACTCATGTCTATTCATTTATATTTGTAATTATATGGCAGGCATTGGCTCTTTATTTAAGAACCTATGCATTATGTATTATTATAGACCTTGAAAACAATAATCATAATACTGGGCAGAGTAATGTTTGGCATCTCGTACCTTTAGTGTGTCACTATACAGTAGTTTTTTCCACAATATGCGCTGCGTAGCTGTGCTTTTCACCCATCTATTACTTTAATGACAGCTTTCATGCAGCTCAGCTGCCTGCTTTCCTCTAGTGCTTACCACCAGCCGGCACAAAAAGAGATTATCGGAGAGTTCTTTGAATGAGTCATCACTTTAATGTACAGACAGAGTTTATTGCTCCAAAAGACATTATGAATATTAAAGTGAGACTCTTTTTAAGGGATGTATTTTGTTCTAGTGTGTACCACTGCACAGGAGCACAGACGAACTCAAAGGATTAGATATAAACACAGCTTCAAGGTCTTTGCCTGGGAGGAAATGGTACTTATTAAATTGTTGCTCTGTAATTCCTTTTTAAATAATGTTTTATTATTAAGGTTTGTGATAGAAACAAGCTAAAAGCTCAGGAGAGCCAGGTCAGGATGATGTGCTTGAGCGTTCACTGGCAACAATGAGATTGCTGTTCATTTAGTTAAGGGGAGGAAGAGTGCAACTACGCAAGTATTCTTGCATATATTTCAGAGTATTGAATTTTACATTACCCAAATGCTTTTGATGATAATTGACTACTTGTTTTATGAATAATTCACTTTATATTAAATTGTGAATTTTTTTGAGTCCAAATGCACACACACTTATTTCCAAAAGCACTTCACTATGAACTAAATGGAGCTCCAAAATATTGCCTTGGCTCAGCGTGATCCATGACGTGATTATAAAATGCTTCAATCTATTAGAAATTTCACTTCTCTGTGTGGTTTTATGTTTTAGTCTGGTTATATATGACTGGTTTTCTTTTACCGGTGTTGAGAACAGCTTTAGGAGCTCAAAGAGTGACTCGAGTGTAATGCTGTTTCTCTGTAAGTCTCCATGGCTGTAATTAATGTGCCCGGCCTGCTGAGTAAGACAGTAATAATAGTGACGAGCCATTATAGCAGCCCACCCCCATACTTTACATGTGTTTGGGAGCAAATTACTGACCTGGTCGATAAGCAGTGGGCACACAGGCAGATCGATATCTGCACTCCCAGGGAACAATCTTCAGCTTTAATGACAATACATTGATTTTTAAATAACTGCTCATGTTTCAGAAACGCTAATCACTCTACCCTCCCTGGGGACAGACTCAGATTTTTTTTTTCTCTCTCTCTCTCTCTCTCTCTCTCTCTCTTTCTTTCTTTCTATCACTTTCTCTCCTTCTTACTCTTTTTTGCCTCTCTACATCAATAACTTGAGAATGATGGATAGCTGTGATTTATGTTGGATTCTACCTCCCTCCACAGCCCCTAGCTGCATTAAAGTAAGATTCACATAAAGAAAGGCCTCAAAAGGTCATTTTCAGGAATTGATTCCATAAAATAGAAGTCTAAAAACTTCACATCCTTAACTGGGTCATGCCACTTTTCACCACTTTCCATGAGTTGTTTGACAAGACATAGTGCATTATGTTGCCACGTCCCCCATGTCAAGTGATGTTACCACAGTACTCTAAATAGCCTTCTCACCTTGACATTGTGCTCAGGTCATCCGAGCCACTCGGGGCAGCCAGCCCAGCTGGCATTACAGGCCAGATAAAGAGGTAGCACTGCTGTTCTTCCAGTCTGTCTCACTGACTGACTGCACAGCATAAATAAATGATCAGGCGAAGAGGAGGAGGTGGAAGGGGGAGCTGCATGTGGCTGGATGGGCTGAGACAGACTCCCTCTCACGTCTTTATTTCCCCTCCGAGGAGTGACTAGCAGGCAAACAAACCCCGCTGTCAGAAAACAGCCAGACAGCAGCGTTAATTAGAGCAACAGAAGCGCAGGCGGTGAGGGCAGGTACACACACATACACACACACAAACACACATATGCCCATACACAAGCTATGCTTTCATTTAATGGAACAGAGTACTTGTAACCAAGCCACTTGCAGCCGTCAGACAGTAATTTGGGATTCTTCCCAATTAATTACGCCTTAGATCCCACATTTCTCACCCTGCTTCACCCCTGTCTGCACCACTCCTTTGCAATAGTTAATTTCTTATGTTTTTAATGGCTTTGGTGCTGTCTCTGAAAGTTGAATGAGGGCAGGAGATAGGAGCAGACCCCAGTTTAGATTTGGGCATCTGAAAGCTTCTGTGACAGATATCAACACCAGGCTAGCGCTGATGTGGGCTATCGCAAGCAAAGCTGAGCAAAGCCTACTTTATTCCCCATGCTGCAGATTCACTGACAAATGCAGCAACTGAGCAACTGGCAAATCCTCCTCTCGCAGCTTGGCTCAGTGAGAGGGAGTGAGACAGGGAGACAAAAACAGCAAGTGGCGATGTTGGTAAGTGTCTTATTATCATAGGATGTCTGCAGCGTGTGTAGCCAAGGCCCTGTCACATGGTAGGCATCAGTAGAATGACCGTAAGAAGCTTTCATCACCAATGGAATTAAGTTTTAATCCATTATTACCATGGCTAAGGGAAGGTCAGTGCTCAGGCACATTTATCCAGGAGGCTAAGCTCTCTGGAGAGCTTATGATAATGTACCTCTCCTCCTATATCATATAACTCGTATTTTACTTTTTTATTTATTTATTTATTTATTTTTGATATGGCTGTATAAAGCATCTAATGTGAGGCAGCTGTGAAGGCCTCCATGGAGACAATAAATAATTCAAACCTACTTGTTCTTTGGGGCTTTTTTCCTGCCGTCTAGTCTCTGGAGGTTTTTCCTGGCCCATATTGTCCATTATGACAGGCCATTATCTGGCCTTCAGGCCGCTGTCTCTCCGTTTGTTACCCAGCTTCCCCCTCGGACCCCGTAACCTTCAACCAGGCGAGGAGAATGATCGAGGTGGTATTGTTATATAAACACTGGAGCCTGAGGCAAGAGAACGAAAGAAAGAGAATGAGGGCTAACACACACACAGCCTTGTCACGGAGCTAAAACAGCGAGCAGCATGTATCACCCACTTCTTATAGCAGTCTATCTAGGAGCTATTCAGCTTTTATTGATAAATATATGGTCAAGCCAAATGTATATCTGGCTGCAGCTGATTGCATTAATTTAGATGAACAAAGGTACAAATTACTGCAGTTATTTAAAGGATATTAAAGCATTTTTTATAAGAATAAATAAAGGAACAGACAAATGGTGTTGTTTTGCCAAAAACAACATACATTCTTATTATATATGGACATTTGCAGGTTTACCCCAAAACATTATCAAAGTAAAACTGCACAGATAACACAGAAATGTTATTATTGTCCTGATAAAGTGTAAAAAAAAAAAAAAAAAGGTCTGTGCATGGAACTGGATCCTGGAATACTTTGATTCTGGCTTTCGTCTTAATCATTTCATTCGAATTCATAGCATAGAAGCTATGCTTGCTCTAAGGCAAGATTAGATGTATGATGTAAAATTTCATGTATCACGTATATAATGAAGATGTGAAGGCCGTCAGGACTGAGCAGTGTAGGAATGTGTGAAATATCATAGCATGGGATTGATTATTTGATTGCTCATATTTCTCAGTCCTAGATGTGTGTATTATGTATGTGTATAGTTGAAAAAAGGCCAGGGAATGTCATTTATACAAAGAAGAAACCTAGGGTGGCAACTTTTACAGATCCTCCTATTCAACCAGCAATAAATGGTCAGATCATGTATGTATGATATAAAATAGTAATGTTTGCACTTTCCTTTCTGACTTATGATCTCCTTTTACCACTTTCATATCCAGCTTCTACATCCTCTCAGGTATAATATTTATTCTCTCATTCTTCTACAGGTATTTGTTATAATGCTGTCTGAGATCATACTATACATTGTCTTCATTTATTTTTAACCTATTGATGTTTAACCTATACTAATATATTTTTTTTGGCCATGTATTGCATTGTAGTGTCATTTTTATACATAGGCCATTCTATGTGCCCTGGTGACAAGCAAACCACTATGTGGCATGGATTTTACCTACAGAACATGGGTGATGCATACATTTGTGCTTTACTGTATATGTGATGCATTAGGAGTCATTTAGGAAAGCTGAGATCTCAGTGTATGTGATATCTTAGCCATCTCTGATCAATGCCTGAGGCAGCCCTCGAATCAATGAGCCCTGAGCATCTTTGGAAACCATGTTGTCTCTCTCTCTCTGGAGGACTCATAGGGATAGGGAAAGAGAGAGAGAGAGAGAGAGAGAGAGAGAGAGAGAGAGAGAGAGGGAATCTGACCTCTGTAATTACCCTGTCCTGCAGCTCTAATTCAAATGTGTTCTGACTGAGATAATTGCCTATTGGAAAGCCCAGTTGAGTCTCATGATAATCACTAGCAAAACCCCCACAGTACCACAGTGTGTGTGTGTGTGTGTGTGTGTGTGTGTGTAGCTGCACTATATCCAGGTCTCGTGCTAAGAGTGAACAGAGACTGATGTTTGTGTTTTGGTGCTGGCTGAGAAGGCTGCCACAGTCCCAGAAGGGATAAGACTGCCTAATCAGAGCTCTGATAACATCAGAGACAGGCGGGCGGGGGTAGAGGAGGGGTGGGTTTGAAGGAGAAAGAGGTGGATAAAGACGAAGGAAGAGGAGGGGACAGTCATGGATGGGTATATTTATGTAGTTAATGAGGGGACAAACATGGCTGTGCTCTGTAGGGAAAGGCCAAAGCTCTAGAGCAATGGGCAAAAAAGTCACAGAGGCCAAAGCTGCTGCCATGGCAGCACACAGAGTCCCAGTGCTGCTCATTATATCACTTACACCCTGGGTACCTAATACCACACACACACACATACACATAAACACAACAAACACACACACATAGCCTTTTTGATTAATTCATGAAAGCAGGGAGAGTGTGATGGAGTCTGTGAACAGTGGCAATAGGACACACACGCACACACACACAAATACATATTATCTTGGCATCAGCACTCACCCAGACTTCATCTATCTGGCAACAAAACACAGGGAGGGAAAAATCAGCCATACAGATGTGTTGTGAAACATTAATGGCTCCTACTGCAGTTCCTCATGCAGCGCCGCTGAAGGGCAGCCAAAAACCATGTGCACCCACGAGTGTGTGTCTTTGTACACATTTTTTTGTGCTTTTTTGTGGCTGTTTTTATTGTTGTGTAGATTAGCAGGCGTAAACACACCACACAGCTTAGGATGTGTATGTCTGAGTGTGTGTGTGTGTGTATGTGTGTGTGTGTGTGTGTGTGTGTGTGTGTGTGTGTGTTGGGGTTTTGCCCACGCACGTGTGCCTTTATCGAGGCTGCACAGACTCGGTGTGGGTAGCCGCCGCGGGGAGGTGCCCACTGGCACAGACAGCCAGGAAATGGGTCTGGATATGGATTGCTCCAATTGAATTAAAACCATTAGCTGCAGAATGATGGGGGTTCCTGGAGAAAAGGCAGGGAATTAATTTGATTGCACGAGCATGGAGAACTGGGTCTAATGGTGAGCAGGGCGGGGGCACCGCAGACAAAAGAACAGATACTGACCGAGTGATTGGGTGAGGGAGATGAATATTTGAGACAAGGGAGGGGGACAGACAGAAAAAATAGAGGCTAGTGTGGAAAGTGGCCTGATAAAATCAAAATTAACTGCGAACATAAGCAGCCCTATATATGATTACACACAAAGATGTGCAGAGCTCATTTCCAGAGAATGGGAACCTCTCTCTCTCTTTCTCTCCATGTGTGTGTGTGTGTGTGTGTGTGTGTGTGTGTCTGTGTATGTCTGCCTTGTATATTCCCTTAACATAATTATTAATGCAGCTAATTAATGCTATGCCTGCAAATAAATTTTACACTCAACCTTACACTCTAACCTTGGGTAGCTAAACCTGTATTAGTTCTCTTTAGTTTTTTTTTTTATTAACACACACACACACACACACACACACACACACACACACACAAAGCCCATGACTCTTCAGCACTACAATGAATCTGTTAATACTGTTTAATGTCTTTTTACCGTGCATGATGCTAACCACCTGCATGTGTCCTCCTCCTCTGGTGTGTTTACACAGGCAGTAGCGCCCCTCCCTTTGTTCCCTTCCTCCCTCTCTTCCTCCCTCTCCCATGAGGGCACTGTAGCTTAGCAGGATGTGTAGGATCAGGGTAGGTCAAGCAACGGCAGCTCAGCTCTGGTTTCACCTCCACATGTTAGTCCTGTTGTCAGCGCTGAGGAGGGGTGTGAAAGTAACCCCAAGGACAGTGAAAACGGATCAGCCTTGCGTCTGTGTGTGTGTGTGTGTGTGTGTAGCTTGTATGCGGGGGGCCATCAGTGCCACATGGTTACAGTCCACCAGGCATGGTCAGCCATGCGGAACGTGTGTGTAGGGGGACTGACAGCCTGCAACAAAAGCGGCATGACGTCTGAATGCTATGTTTCCAACTGATTGTACTGACTTATTATAATTGCTCGGCTTATCTTATATAATACACGATTGTGCACGCTTGGGCTGATCCCAACAGTCCAACCGCTGCATTATTCCTCCCTTTATAGTTTCTGTGAATAATGTGCATGAGGACGACAGTGTGTAAATGATGTGACAAGCCAGGATAGGGTTTTTTCCCCCCTTTTTTTCTTATTTTTCTGAAGCTGCAGGCTTTGCTTACCTCAGCTTTGTAATATGATTAGGTCGAAACACGCTTTGCGCCTTATTACCATAAGGGTGGAAAATTGAACGATAAACAAATGGATAGAATTTTTCAGTTAATGTGATGCAAGCACGACTAATTGACAGGGATTTTAATGATATGATTTTCGCTTCATGGTCCAATTAGCATACTGTGTGTGTGTGTGTGGAACAGATGACAGGCTTTGTCATTGTGTCAATAAGAAACACAGGAAAGAGGAACTTATAAACTCAATCTGAAGCCCCAACACAAAACAAGCTAAGAGTACTTGCAGGGGTGTAGCCTAAGTTTAGGGATGAAAAGATGAAAACCAGTGATATGTGACAAGGCTAGCATTGATTATCTTGTTACAGTTGGCACCTGTCGAAGGGTGAGATATATTAGGCAGCAGGTAAATAGTCAGTTCACAAGTCAATGTAATGGAAGCAGGAAAAATGTGCAGCCGTAAGGATCTGATTGACTTTAACCGGGCCCAAATTGTCATGTCTAGATGACTGAGTCAGCACATCTCTAAAACAGAATGATAGGTGAACTGCAGATATGAGTACCCATGGCTTATTGATGCGCATGGTGGGTTGAAGGCTAGCCTGTCTGGTCTGGTCCCACAGAAGATCCAGTGAAATCAGTTGCTAACATCTTGGTGCCAGATAGTAGAACTCATGCTTAGATGGATCAGATTGGTTTAGGTAGGTGGTGTTATTGCTGATCAGTGTGTGAGTGAGCAATTTGAGATCTTAGACCTTTATGAATGTGTCATATTTCTAGCTAGCTTAGACTAGAATTGCATATATACATAATTACTATTTATTAGCTGTAAAGAGAACAGGGCTTCATTTTCTTGTTCGGACACTGGAATGAAACCTACGTATGATTTTCACACCAACGCCAAAGCACATCTGTATCATTCTCATGCTTGTGTACAGATATAAAATATAGGTTCGGACATGACAGCTACAGGAATTCGTCTCACCAAGTTTCACCAATGTGCTGTGATCATTGACTATAAGAAGCTATTGGTTTTTTGCTGTCTCGGTGTCAGTTGAGTGATTTGCCACAAGATTAGGTGCAGATAGGCATCGGCTCTGTGCTGAGAAAAAGAGCTCTCCCCTACTTATATCATCATAATCTACTGGTGTTATCGAGATTATTGGCCTCTGTAACACCAGCAGATTAGGAGGGTAGGATACTGTTAGACTGAGATAAGAGATTACAAGTCAGGTACATTCCTTGAATCAATAACCAGAGGTGTGTGTTATGTGTGCATATTAGATATACAGTGTGTCATCTTCTGTTCGGATCCGTCATCTCATTCTCAGTCAGATTCGGGTGCTTTACAGACCTAATTTAAATATAACCAATTTGAATCCATTCACTTAATGATTTCCAGTCAGTATATCATATTACATGGATTAATACACCAGATTCAATATTTTTTTATGTTTATATTGTGTTATTATACATGTATATACTGTATGCCCACACATTTATGGAAATGATGGAGATGGAAAGCACTGAATGTGTCACAGCCAATTCTTATGTCACACACATACAAATACACACACACACACAACCATAGCATGAGCAAGTAGAAAGTGACAAAAGTGAGGTCATGATTTAATATGAAATACTTGAACTCAGAGACTCAGTAGCTATGTTAAGTGTAATATTGTTCCATACATGGACAGCTTGTGTGTTTGTTTTTTAATAAAACACAAGTTAGAATATTATGCCTCCTGTGCATTAATAACAGTAGGTTATAATATGTTGTAAGATTCTCCCCCACCCCCCACCTCGTTCCCCAAGCCTTAGCAGCAAATCCCTTTAATATAAAGCATTCATATTTCTCATATCTTTGTTATATTGCGACATCTTAGGTGTCGGAATAAAATCCACCTCAGGATTATAACAGCATTAAGATGGCTTGTGTGGGCTAGTATCAGGGAAAGTGTGCACTGGTGGCAGGTCAAGATTGTGCAGGAGTGTGTGTGAGAGAGTGCATGTGGAGTCACACAGGGAGACAGATGGCCCTGACGCTCAAAGGGAAAGGTTACGGCGGCTACAGTCGCTCTGCTGCCTCTGCACATTCATTAGTAGGGCAAGAAACCTGCAGGAACCTCCAGTGCACAAATTCATCAGCCCAGTATTACTTCTATAGCGTTTTTAATCTATCACACACAGCATGCTACTGATATATTAAGGTTATTACTAAGGACAAGTCCAGATTGTGTCTTATATCACTGCATGCTTTCTCATAAATCCTCTTCCGAATCATTTAGGAGTTACGGGTGAATTGATTATATTTTCGATCAGGCATTTTCTCCAAATGCTTCATGATTATTTCATAACAGTGACCCATTAATAAAAGGTCTAACCCTAAATAACACTGATTGTTTTTTTTTTTCTGAATAGCAAAAGAGGATGATAAGGATGAGTTATGGTGCGCATTTGCTAGTATGACAAACATACAGTCTTGTCTGCAGCATGAGGAAATCTTTCCCAAAAATATTGGAATAAATGTAATATCACAGCTCCGGCCGTCACTTCGCTCTGTTCTCCGTGTGCAGGCTCTGGCAGGTGAGAATTGGGTGAGAGGGTTATAGGAATTCATTACAGACAAATGATTACAAATCTCTCTTCGATGAGCTTTTTTAATCAGAGGTGGCAGATGAGGGTGTTAATTCGTTCTGTGTCAAGGGGGAGAGAGTGAGAGAGATAGGAGGGTTAGAGAGAGGGAGAGAATGAGAAATTGAGAATGGAGATTCAGTTCTCAGGGGTTCTTCAGCGGTAATTTAAGCACCATGTGCTCAGAGAGAGAGAGAGAGAAACATGCACGGCAAATCACTATGAAGCCGACCACATAAAGAAGAGATTTTATACGGCTGATTAGGATTGTTTTTTGCTTCCATGGAAGGAAACTAATTAGTTTTGCCTTTGGACAACAACTAGATTTGAAACTCAAAGTTGGACGACCACCAGAGAATTTGAGCAGATGGTATTTGGTTCACTGCAGCAGTGCTCCACTTCAAACAATAAATCTAATGTTAGATTGTCACAATGCCAGATTGGATTGTTTAGAGGATAAATGGTGACTGAGTGTGTCATTATTTGCAAAGCTCAAGTTTGTTTTAAGTGACAAGTTTTTCATTTTGCAAGTTTAATTAATGATCTGCTGTTACAGCATTGGAGTTCAAACCTAAGAAAATGACAATAAATATATAACTAATATTCAATTTTAACATTACAATAAATTATATATTCTACTGGAACAATGTTGATGATACAGTACTGACTCAACTTGGTTAAGCCATAGCATATCATATTCATCTACATCAAACTATTAAGTTAACTCTTATGTCCTGTGGGTTCTGAGTGTGGAGTAATCCTGTCCTGGACGAAACCACTGCCATGAGTTTCATTTGTAGGAAATTCTTGCCCAGTAATTAATCAAGGTTTAACCTGTAATACTGTAAAACTAGGAAAAGAAGAAAGCATACCACATCATCTGTCAAACATGGTGGAGGCAGTGCTATGGCATGGGCATAGGTCACTGGTGTTTACTGATGATAAAAGTAGCAGGGTGAATACTGAAGTGTATAGAGCTGTAGCTTGTGTTCAGATTCAGTCAAACGCTGCAAAACAGGTTGTGCTTTACAATGATGGATAACGACCCAAAACAAAAAGCAACTTCTGTCTTTATAAATAATAAATAAAATCCTCCTAAATGGCCAAGACAGTGAAACCAGCTGAGCTGCTTTTCTCTAACTGAGAAAAAAAACTGAAGGCAGACAAAAAAGCAGAAACTTAAAGCACCTCGAGTAAAGGCCTAGCAAAGCAGCTCAAGGAAGGAAATTCAGCACTTTGTGATGTCCATGGGTGTCAGACCTCAGAAAGTCATTGACTGCAATGGATTTGTATCCAAGTATTACCAGTAATTAAATTAAATTTGAGCCAGTAAAATAGAGGGACTGTAATTCATAAACACTTTGCAATGCAATAACTTTGTTAACTCTTGAATTAACCTTTAGTCTATACTGCAGTTACATATTGATAGCTGTATTTTACTGTGCGATATTTACATAGTGTACATTTATATAATTCCAATGGCAGATTTGCAAATAAACAACTAAAGAGGAATGCAAATGAATTATCTCTACTTCAAATGCCTGTATAGTTTAGTATTGGAATGAAGTTTTGTAGATTCCCCCCAGCCTATGATACACCTCCCTTCACCTTCTGCCAATTAAAATGGCCTGTACGTTCTGCTATCTCTCTCTAGGGCTGGCACCCACTACAAAGTGCAAAGTCTGGCACTGGCAAGAGAGACTGGAGGAGAGATTACCACACATGCTGTTTATGCTGCTTCTATGCAACATTCATGGAGGATTAGACCCGACGCAAGCTGCCGCTGCCACCAGTGTCCCACAGCATGGCTCTTCTAAAGCCCCGCTGGAGCCCTTGAGCTATCCGGCTTGGCGAAGGCTCTTTATCCGGCATTATCTGGTCCACATGCACGGCTCTGTGTTTTAGCCCCACATTTTAGCAGGTTAACCAGATTGGCTTTGGTGTGCTACTTGCTTGACGCCAGAGACGAAGAGGATCATGGAATTAGGAAGTGAATTCTGCAAGGAGTTAATGAGCATCATGGTTGGGTAATGTATCGTTTTCTAATATTCTGTGTAAATCATCACAAATAGGAACAGAGATGAAAAGGGGAGTCAGTGTGTACTAGTAGTGTTAAATGCCAGTGTCTTTTTGTCTAATTTTGGCTTACTCTTTATATCAAGAATTTTGGCACAGTGTGTAACTACAGGTACAATCACACTGTGTGCATTGGTCACAGGTAATGAGTCAGGAATGGCATTTTTTAGGAATGCTGTGATCATTTAGCAGCCATTCAGGGCGTCTGTAATTACTAGGGTTGTGTGTACAATTAGAACAAAATGTATTAGGAAATAACTCAAAACCCCAAATTAGTTTCTTTTCCACATAGCCTGTCACTCATACAGTTACCATTTTTAATTTACCAATGAATGACACTTCGTATGTTTAACCCTTTTTATTATTTGCTATGAAACACTTGCAAAACAAGTTAGCTCCTGTAATAACTTTTTATAAGGAAACAAACTGCTTATCATGTTATAGTGAAAACTCATCTGTTCTGAAGACTTCCCTTAATAGCTGACGCTGGAGACTCCTTCTGTGCTTTCCTTACAGAAATCTTCATCATAGAAATTATTATATTGTATATGATTTTATCAAGATTCAAGATTCAAAGTTTTATTTGTCACGTACACAGTCATACACATTACAACCTGCAGTGAAATGCCTCTGACTCTCAGTCCACAAAAGTAACTATAACAATAAATGTTTATACCTTTTGTGAAATAACACCACATTCATTCTTTTATTTTTATACAGTCCTCTATACAAGTCCCTGTGAATGAGTTGTTACTATCATTATTAAAATAAGCACATTAATATAAACCTATGATTTGAGTTACAGCCAGCACTAAAGTCTCAAATACAACATGAATCCAAGATTTGGAAAAAGTAGAAGAGAAGGATAAGAAGAAGAAATAAAAAACAAAACAAAAAAACAAAAAACAGACTCAGCTTTAATGGACTGGGTCATGAATTTCCAGCTGAACCATTACAGCTCGATCCTTATCTTTTTTTCTAGAGTATGTGAAACTATAAACAGCATTATACTGAGGTTAAAATGGGTCTCTTGATACTAATGAGGCTGTTTAGTGCGTGCACACACATACAGACACACACACACACAGAGAAAGAGAGAGAGAGAGAAGTAGAGGCATTACTGAGAAGTCTCTTACTGATAAGCTTGTTAATTCATTGTATAGTAGCAGGGATTTGCATTCTCACTCAGAGCATTGCATGATCCACAGCCCCTGTCCAGCTGCCTCTCATTCTGACAGATGCAAGCAAATTCTTTTTTTTTTTTTTTTTTTTTTTTTTGGAAACCAAAGCTGAGGTCAGGGAGTCCCAGTGCACCGTTTTGCTGTCATTCAAAGGCTAGGATAACCCTGAGAGGCCAGAGAGGAACTGAATACACATTCCATTCTTACCACCGCCCCATAACATCTCATTTTAATTCCCCAGCACCTCACTCAGGCTTAAACTCTGGCCCAGTGCCAGGCTGTAAGTGTGTTGATGTAAAAATCATCATAGCATGTCAGAGTGTGGGCTACAGCCTGCCAAACAGTGCAGGACTTCCAAAACAGATGCACGGTTCACTTTGTGTAAATGGGCCCAACTTTCCAACAGGACGGCTCAACTTTCCAAGCTCAGGCTATATTTGCATCAGCCATAGCAGCCTAAGGGCTGGTATTTATGGCCTAAAACATCAGCTAAGGGATCCTGGGACAGAATTATCAAAGTGTTAGAACAAGGTCAAATGACTTTGAGCCCCATCAACACCTGCGCCGTGCTCAAATCATGCTGATCTCTTGAAGCTGTTAATAGTTGCACATAGCTTTATTAATATTAAAATTCCTGGCCGTCCTTGATATATTTTAAAGTGGTGTTGCAATCATTGTCGGTTGATGTGCTATCTATATCCAGACTGCTATACGTTTGTTAGACGAGGTGACATGCGTCTAAGTAAACATGCTTTCATGTATATGGCACCTGATATCTTAAAGTCTGCTTTTTTTGCCCTTATCTCTATGGGCAATAACATGCCAGAGGTCCCAGAGGCGTCCTGCAGGGTGACAGGCAGACAAGGGTGGGGATGCTGACAAGCAAGATCCCTTGGTGCCGCTTCCCTGCTTTCCTCCTTCACAGCAGGGCTCTGTTGTCACCTTCTTCTCCTCCTCCATCTTCCCTCCTTTCTTTTATCACCCCCCCCCCTTTCTGTCTCTGTCTATCTCTGTGTGTGTGTGTGTGTGTGTGTGTGTGTGATAGCAGTGGGGCCCAAGAGGGGCTGAGGTCAGCACTGGCTGTCAGCAGGAAGATCGTGTGTCTGCTCTGTTTGCCTACTCGGCTCTGACACTGCCTCGGACGGCCAGCTTCAGACGATTATCACCAGTGTCACTGTAAAAGGAGCCTGTCTCTGTGACCAGCACACACACACACACACACACACACACATGCACGCACACACTTTCCAGAACTCGCTGTAAACTCCTGTGTAATCAGAACTCTTACAGATGCATTTACTGGCAAAAATATACAAAATACAAGGCAAGTCTCTAATAATACGATATTATTTAATACCATGTAAATGGCATTGTTAGAGTTATTACAGAATATAATAATACATTAATAATATATACTACTATATTAGGTGATATAAATCATTTTTAGTAAGATTACTATTACTACCACATCTTAATATTTTCTGCTATTCTGATAAATAATCTGATCTTATCTACTGTGATCTCTATGATCTACTCTACTGTCTAAACTACCTTTTTATCAAGTGAATGTTCAAACAAAGTCCTCTTGTGTCTCTTCTGTAGTGTAGACCCCCCCCCCACCCCTGTCGCCTGTATCCCCTCCGCAGCGTTTATGTGTTTTAAGTGCCTCAGAGAGTGTAAAACTAGCCACAGCTCTCACAGGGCCGGCCGGCTGGGGGTGTCTGCTATCATGTTGAATTAAAGCTATGTCAACACATTTGGCACGACAGGGTCACATTTCACATTTCCTTCTCGCCTGCAGTTACATGGGCAGACAAACATAGCCACCTACTGTATGTACATGATATATACACACACAACAAATTGTCTGAGATTTGTTTTTTTGGTGCATTTGTAAATGAGATGAAAGTAGATATTAAATCGAATTGACCAACTTCTCTTATGACTGACATTAAACGAGAAAGGAAGACATTTTTTGTCCCACAGTATTAGCATCAAAGTGAATTACTGAGGCTCTCAGGGGGCCTCGCACTGACTGCTGCTCTGTGCTGCCGCTTTTTGTACTACTGATCTGTTATGACACTACGTTGTGTTTCTGACAGGGTGGTGAGTCTGATGCTTTTTGGCCATGGGGGTGAGATTAGTGGCCCAACTAACTCCCTCTCCTCTTTGCTCTGTCTGTGTGTGTGTGTGTGTGTGTGTGTGTGTGTGTGTGTGTGTGTTCACCCAATGTTTGGGCACTTATTAGGTGTGACAGCATCAACATCCATCACTTCCCCAAGGGATTTTGCCACACACATTCATGAAACTGGACATAGGTGTACAATGAAGGGAACTATGAAGGTGTTAATTTAGTTCTCATGTTGTGCTTTGTTTTTGGCTTTGCTCTCTGTGGTTTGTTAGTGAGCCCTGTGTGTGTGTGTGTGTGTGTGTGTGTGTGTGTGTGTGTGGTTTAGAGAGTTTTCTTGCCTTGGAGATAGTAGCTTGAAGGTGACATCTGTCTGCCAGTGTCTCAATGCACTATAAATACCCAAGCACAGTGTATAAGTGTGTGTGTGTGTGTGCGTGTGTGTGCGTGTGTGTGCGTGTGCATAGGAAGCAGCTGAGCAGAAGTGTTGTGCTTGACTGCATATCTCCAACCCATTCTGTCACCTCTGTAGAGCTCTTAATTATTCTGCCGTGTGCTCTGTTGCACACCCACCCAGACTTTTCTGCATCACGCCCAGGAGTAAACATGCACATAAACACCGGAATCAAGATTTGTATTCATTTATATGCAGATGCTTTAATCAGAAGTAAATTACATTTATAACACTGTACTACGCAAAAATCATAACTGCATGTTGGCTAAGGTTTTTAATGACAAAGGCTTTTGGTTAGTGGCTCTCTCTACAGGAACTGACATCGCAATGCTATAGGGCCTACTTTATAATAGGACAAAACAAATTCAATGATCTCTAAGATGAGGAATAACCATAGCAACGCAATAAGATGTTTTATTCTTTTTCACTATTTTCCAGGTAGAGTCATTAAAAATATATAATACCGTGTGTCTGTGTGTCTCACTAATATAATAATGAAAGACATATTATAGACAGCAAACGTTTATACACAAAGGTCCTGAATGCAATACAGCTATACGGCACAGTCGAATGCTTTTATGCTGCATTTGGCACATGGTTGCGACTTGTAACTCCACACCTCCGACCAGCAAAAACCACAAAAAACACTTCCCCAATGTGAAGTTTCAACTTGTCAACTTGGGGTAGTCTTCTCACCTACCAGTTCCTTCCTCATCGGAGGCGGTGTCAGAATAAAACCAGCATGGCAGTGTACACGGTGAAGAGCATAAATTAGTTTATAACAGTATGAGCTATAACAGTGAGCATAGTAATCACTGTTTTGAGAAGATAATTATCAACATTTATGTTGTCACTCATAGAAAGAACATCAGTTGGCTAGTTTGTTACTAACTCTACTCGCTGTGGTTCGCTGTTGTTGCTGCACATTTACATTTATGGCATTTGGCAGATGATCTTATCCACAGCCACTTACATTTATCTCATGTATACAACTGAGCAGTTGAATTGCTCAGGGCCTCACAGTGGCAGCTTGGCAGTACTAGGATTTGAACTAATTCTGATCAGTAGTCCAGAGTCTAAAACACTTAGCTGTACTGCAGTTTCAGGGCAGTTTTGCATAAATGTTTGCAGTTGATTTATTATCATTTCGTGGAACTATCCATGTCATTTTGCCTGTCAGCCATGCCAAGGGGGCAATTCAGCTAGTTAGCAATTTACAAGATGACAAACACAGCAGTGTTGACGGCAGTATTCGGCATTGAAGCACTAAAAACTCTGACTAAACAGATAAGACAGTCGGAAAGCTGGACAGACTGAGAGACTAAAGCACTGCTGCATTGTCTTTTAATGTAACGACTTTTTACGTACAAAAAGAGCTAAATTGTACTAGTGCCCATATCAGCTGGTAGTCTACTGGTATTGTGGGTAATGTAGTAAATGGAAAACCAGTCTGTAAACAGACCAACGAAATTAATGCTGGACATTATTGAAGATCACGTTATAGCTTGTGATTTCTTACAGAACAATTTATACATAAGTCTTCAGCAATTGCTTTAAAGTAAGACTGAATTTGGAGTTTTTTCCCAAGAACACTAAACATGTGAATACCAGATGACCACCAGCATTATGTCCTTTATAAGCACAAGCAATAGCAGTCATGCACACAACATTCTAAAAAACCAATCCTGTAAAATATACATATATCAGGCGCTACTTACGCCTCATCTGTGTGGGTTTATAAAAAGAAAAATCATGTGAGAGCATTTGCACAGCTCGTCTGTTAGAGAGCACTGTTTGGGGGTTTGAGGTTAAGATGTGGTCTCCGAAGTATTGCTGCTTTAGAAGAGGGTGTGCATTATGTGAAGCCACCAGGGCAGAGCTGTTTAAGTTCACTGTAAGTGGGTAAGTGTGTACGTGTTTGTGTCAGTGTGCACTGCACTTGTGAGTGGGAGAACTGAATAACATCTGACTGCCCACACAGAGACAGAGAGAAACTGTGGGTCTGTGTAAAGTGTTTTACAATGCATTAAATAATAATTATTGACATACATACATGCATATATATATATATATATATATATATATATATATATACTAGCTCCTAATAGTAGGTCCCCTATGGGCATCTTACTTCCTGTAGATGAGTCCACAATTCTGTTGTACTGTTATTCCGTTAGGTAGGAATGGCAAAACCCCAAACTCACATACTGTTCACAGGTCAGAGACGGCCCCATGGAATGCTGGTTAAACAAACCTCATACCTTTATGGCCCCACCACCAATCTGTACCATTTTTTTTCTGTACCAGTTTTTCTGGCACTTTAGTGTATATACACACCTGCACCTCTAACTTCCACACTAGGAGCCAGTGTTGCTTTGACGTTCATTTGCTTCAGAAGAAAGTGGGAAAAGCTCTCCCCTCTTGATGTCAACATTTGAATTGGACGCCATCCTCTAACCACCTCAGGCCTGCTGTGGTTTTTGGCAAAAATGAACATCTCTTGGCATTTTTAGCACATGAGAGGTTTGTCTTGGCCAGCTCTTTCAGTTTTGTGTCTACAAATGTTCTCTCTGTCTCTTTGAGTGGAAGATCAATGTTGCTGTTTCAGCCTGGCATCAGGGGGAGAAAAGGTAAATTTACCATACATTTCCAGGGACATGTGCGTAAACAAAAACAAAAGACACAAATGCATCATTGATGTGAAAGATTCCCAGGAATAAAGGAATAAATGCCATAATATGCTATTTAGATTTATTTGATGGCATGTCCAACTTGGATATTTGGTAATGTATTGATTCAGTTTCAAACTGAGGGATAACAGAAGATCAAGAAATAATTCATCCATTCACCCCTCCATCTATCCAACCAAACATTCATTCATCTTCAGCACTTAATCAGGGTCATTTTTATAAAAACAGGGGATATCCTGGGAAAACAGAAAAAATAACAACAAATAATATGACAAATCATTAATAACAGTGATACATTCTTGGTCAAACAATTACTCAAAATAAAATAATTCCTCTTAGCATCCTGTTCTGAGCTCATTCTGTGTAGACATATTAAGCTGCTTGTTTCTATGTTCTTAAAAAAAGACCTTCTCTTATACTTATCCACGTCTGTCAGCTTCCATTAGCTGAAATCCTTACAGACATCACACTACACTTTGCTTTTTTAATCTGCTGCCTTACGATGTCTGGTGAGTCCTGGATGATGAACTTCTAATAGCAAACCTATAAAGGAAAATCTGTTTCCACTAAGAAGAATACTTTGCAGACCTTAAACTAATCTTAAGAGTAATCCTATGATCAATTAGACATATACTTTTATTATCATCGTAAATAATAATAACACATAATAATAATAATAACACATAATAATAATAATAATAATAATAATAATAATAATAATAATAATAATAATAATATTATTATTATTATTATTATTATTATTATTATACTGGCATTTATAATCCACCCACATTATACACCTATTTTACAATGGCTAAAATTTAGCATGACAGACTCGTCAGTGTAAACAGAATAAACTCTCTATAGTATTCATTTCGATCAATACCAATGAACTGTTAAAATAAAGCTTGAGGAATAAATCTTTGGGCATTTCTCTAAGTTTTAGCCCTCAGCAAATCAAATTATTTACATAAAAAAAAAAACAACTGGAGCAGTTCAGGGCTGAATCCCTAACACTTCCCATATAGGCTGCGTGTTTAATAATTCCCATATAGGCTACAGAACAAAAACAGTAACTAGTTTTATTAGAAAAAGATTTAAATTTTGCTCAAATTAAAGTTACTAAACCACTAACAGCAAAATGAAACATTTATTTTTTAAGTCTTCTTAATAATCCAAGCACTTCATCATCACAAGTCCTGTTGATAGTTTAGATCAAACTATATTCTAAATGGTTGGATGTAAAGGCTGTGCACTTCAAAATATTTCTGATTCTTGAGAAATATTTCTTTTGTCAGACAATAGAGGCCAGACCTTGCATGCTGCGAGCGACTACACAATCAAATAAAAAGTCTGTGCTAGTGTTAGAACACATCATAGTCGTCCTCCCACTTCCCTGAATTGCCAGACTGCCTCTCGGCACGGCTGTGACATTTCTCATGGCCATCAAAGCAGAGTGCCAGAGAAGGCTACTAGTCAGGGAAAAAAGAACAGGACAATTTCCCTTCCAGTCCCATTCGTATTCTTCAGATTTATCACTCTCCAACCTTGACGATTCAGGTTCGAAGCGCTCGGATGGCAGAGAGCCATTGAGCAGTCAAATGACTTTTGTGTTTTCTCAACCTCTCTCAGGTCCTTTGATACTTCTGAGTAAGGCAATATCTTTTATGTTAGTAAATTAGATTTGAAGGTCACAGCACTTCATGTCGCTGTCAAAAAAATTATGTGGAATGTTGTGAACCTTTTCTTTTCATCATTCATCCTCTATCCTGCTTTCTTTCCCTCTGGAACCTTAAACACATGATGATGAATGTAATGCCTTTGTGAATGCAGATTGTTGCAGACTTAGCACATGTATAATATCCTACCTTTCTACTCACTTCTGTGAGGCGTTTTGCCAATTTCAGTTATATCATCGGTACTCTACAAATCCAGTCAATAAGAGGCAAAGCATTTTTTTTTTGCTGAATTATAGGAATAAAGGATTTGCAATGAAATATAAACATTTCTGCATGGAGTATATTAATTAGTTTAGGGTAACATTATGTGTCAACTAAATGAGACTTTTGACTAAATTTATTTGAATTGTACTTTCATACACTGGTGTCATACTATATAAACTGTGATTTTGTGTCTGGCTTATGCTAGAAATATTTTCACAAACACTGCAAATGATAAATGAACTGATCAATAAAAAATTATAAGCTAAAATTTTCTTATTATATTATTGTATTGTCTTTTTATTAAGTTTTATTTTTTGTTTTATTTCGAAAATAAAAATACAATAGAAATATGTGTTTATATTATATTTGTTTTCTTGTCATATCATAATGAGCATTATTGAGTATACTTAAGATTGAAGTGTATTTACAGGTTTTATACATATATAGTCAGAATTTTTAGTAATGTCAATGCATGGGTAAAATC
>JAOVVF010000036.1:22694648-22735772 GCA_028565595.1 Duopalatinus emarginatus | reverse complement strand
TATATATATGTGTGTGTGTGTGTGTGTGTGTGTGTGTGTGTTTATGATAATCCTTACCGTTTTAATGTAAACGTAAGTTTTAATGTGGACAATAAAATAATAATCAGAATTCCTACATTTTTTATGGAGGAACTGTGAACAAAGTGTATTTCACTGTTAACATTCTATTCTGACAAATGACTGGTGTACTGTGTGTGTTTGTTTTGTCACCCAGAGATAGACTAAGACCCAGTCAAACTGATTAGATGCAGCAGACTCTTGGAAAACTTGTTGTGTTTACAGAGGCAGTCATTGATTTACTTTAGCAGAGCCAATTCGCTTGTAAATGGTATTTTATTTGCCTCTTCTATGTTGGAGCAGAAACTCCATTTTGTATTTCTTGCCAACTAAAGTGTGGAGTAGAGAAATAAGACACAATCGCACTCCATAACAGATGCGTTTGAATGCCAGGAATGACCTAGTGCACCAGAAGGATTATTAAACATCCACCTCAGCAGAAGTACAGATTACATATCCGCTTGGTGTTTGAATGTTTGAGTGGAGATGCAGCCATTGAGCTAAGTGCTTATTATAATCCAGGACACTGTTGTTTATAACTAGCCGAAGCCAGCAGCTGTCTGACTGAAAGCTGAAAAGAGAAAAATATGAGCGTCATGCTTATTGTCAGCTTTGAAAGCTGACGAACAGACCACAAATTGTGTGTGTGTGTGTGTGTGTGTGTGTGTGTGTGTGTGAGAGAGAGAGAGAGAGAGAGAGAGAGAGAGGGTAAACTAGAGAGTGAGATATAGTGACAACACTAGATACATTACCTAATATGGAGTGAGCGTGTGATTAGACTCCAGGGTCGCTGGCTAAGTCACTCTGAGTTCAGTGTCTGGCCTTTTAATTATTCATCAAGGTATTGCTTGGGATGTAACCTCATTTGGAGCAGGCTTTGGGGCCAGGCCATGTGTTGTTAACACTGAGCTATGATCAGATTAACCACAGGGAGGACTGCCAAGGGGAAGCCACACTGTGATGCCTGGCGCAGGGCTGGGAGCCACTGACTGGATTGCATTTAGCACAGCTACAACTGGCCTTCTGACGCCCATTTCATGCTGCGTTGGCCTGGGTAGAGTGGGCCTGGTTAACGCTTGTCACATTTCAGCTCCTGTCAAACAGCCTGAGCTGAGCATGGAGATTCAGAAGAGAGACCTAGAGGAATAAAAGGACATGTGGCTGAGGAGCTTTGGAAGGAAAAAGTGCACCAGCTGAGCTCATTAATGAGTTTGGTAGTGCGAGAGAGAGTCGAATCTTGCTTGTCAACTATCTGTGCTACACAATACCTGCGGTGAGCATGCTGGCCCCACTGTCACACACTCATACTCCTTAGGTGATGGCAGGACACAACAGGTGAGTGTTCAGTGGAACGCAGCTAGGATTTGCACTGAACAGACTTCTAGCTTTTTATCCCCCATGGCCATCATCCAAAGAGCATTTGAAATAACATAAAGTGAGGAAAAAATGATGAAGAGATTATTTCTTGGCACATGCAAGGAGCTAATATAGAAGTAGGAGATTTGCAGTATGTCACTGCAGCTCATTCCTTTCTTTCTCTGTATCATATGCTGCTGGCAGACTGGCTTGGTATGCGGGCGGACTGATTAAAACTGAATTATTCTAACTTGACACCGACAGAAGGTGCCTTGGCAGACAGAGCTGCCTCCTATGCTAACATTTGTTGAACCTGTGCTGTTATGAAGAGGTAGAAATGCTTCTTCACACCAAACATGCACCAGTATCCTTAGCCTAACTACTTACCACTTATAAAATCTTTCGAGAAACTTACAAAATATTTTGCACACAGACCACAAAACAGGTTATTTCACCAAAAAACTGGCTGGTGTCCAGACAGGACTAATGCTTCAGTCATAGCGTGAAGACACCATAGTGCGATAATGTAGCGCCAATTCGCTGCATGAAGGAAGTGTTCCAGATCCCCAAGACAGGATGTTTACATTTCAGTTCCTCCTGTGTGTATTTGTTTGTGTGTCTGTGTTAGAGCCTTCACGCTGTAATCTAATGAAATGCTAAAAGCACATCCTGCCTTGTTTTCACGGGCTCTGAATCATTTTCCCTGCCATATGTGGACTAAACCAATATGGAGAGGCGTAACAAATGTCACCCTTATTTATCTACCTGCCCCTACACCTTCCTGCAAGTTATGAAAAGCCATTTCTCTGACTCATATGCAGACTCTGGGGAATATGTCTTACAGATTCATTAGATGCTATTTAAATGTTCACACCCGTCTCCGTTCATCAATCTGAACTGGTTCATGCAGCGAGACACATGCGTCCCTTGCGCCCTCACTTTTGCATCAACCTCTCTGTCATGCAGATTCAGGTAATGCTAATGAACGGCGCTGCCATGGTAATGTGTGACGAATAGCACTTCCACGCTGCTTTAGATCTGGGCCTCGGCCGTGTCATTTCCTGTTGCCTGAGCTGCTCAGCCCTCAAAGCTTGACATTGATCTCCACCATCTGCTCCTCAACAGGGGGACAAATTGCACATAGAGCCCTTCAATTTCCCCCACTGCCATTAAACACAACTCATTCAATAGAGAGAGAGCAGGAGAGAGGTAGAGAGAGCAGACATGTGGGACCAATCTAAAAGGCACTACAGGAAAACACTCCCCCTTGCCTTATAATTGACATGTGTTAACCCTTACACAAATGACCAAAGGTGCTCATTTGAGATTTGAGTTATTTTCGACGATACTTCCTGCTTGCCAATTATTATGCATATTCATGTCACACTGATCTAAAAACAGCCTTCAAAACTCATGAATATGAGTCTCAGTAAGGAGATATGATGAGAGAAAATCCCAGCGTGTGCCAAGCGAGACATACAGACAGGCTAAACATACAGACCATTACCCGTCATCTCACACCACCATATAGAACACTCTATCTTTCACTATAGAAACACTCTGTCTTTCACGCAACATATGGCACAGAGGGTAAACATGTGATGCTGACGACTAAAGCAGAAGTTCTTCTGAGCTCAAGGAGAGGCTTGATATTACACCTAGGAGCCTCATGCAGATGTCTTCAAGAAGCGTAAGCAGATCCAGAGATCACATCCTGAAAGGGTTCTTAGACAGGAAACATGAGCAGATGGAACATCCTGTGTCATAAATAGTAGCCATGTTGCGAGCACACCAAAAGGATCTTTGCTTATTGACAGTGATGGATGATGTGAGAGGTTGCTTGCGGATCGCGTCGGATGATTTACAAACAGTTTTGTTTGTTCTTGGAAATTGTGTTTATAACAGAAATAGCCCAAGATACTTGAAATGAGCTGGGTGGACAGAAATAGATCACAAATGCTTTCCTGTCATATTGAAGTCAGCACAGCATAACTAGTGCACTTAATAATTCGGGAATGATGAGTACTCCTTGAAAGTATATTTTTGCATACATTGCGTTTCATTTGCTTGTGTGCTTTCTTTTACTTTGGCATATTAAGCACCATGTTTTTCATGGTGTGTTGGAGCAGTTTGGCAGAGCCATGTGCTATGCCCTGGTGGCTTCGGCAGCTTTTTCCGAAGGAAAACAAATTCGGCGCATTCCCAGTCAGCTGTACTCCATTTCCTACATAAACAATGTCTGAAGAGACAGAACACAGAAACGTGTCATGTTTAAAGATGTTATACATTATTTATTTTCAGATACAGTTTTCCCCCATCTATTTCACCATCATAATCCAGACCCAATGATTTTCATTAATCCAGTATTTGCATTTTGTATCCGTATCCTTTGCATTTATCTATCACTGGGTTTGTCAAGCTGAGAGCCAACAACATGTGAAGACAGTTTCTTAAATGGCTGCGTTTATTTACTATGCATACGTGCAGGATGTTATTTTTATCTTTCTTGGAAACACTAGCATATTTGAAAGGAGTGCCAGAGTCTTGTGTACACATTTCCATATTCAAATTCGTTGGCTGGCTTGATTGGATGAGGTTTTGGGAAAATGAGCCAAGACCTTCCTCTGATTTGCAAGTGACAAATGGAATGGCTTCTGCCTCAAGTATTAAAATGTGAAATCTCCTGCCAGTATTCAACTGATACACCATGACATTGTGTGTGTGTGTGTGTGTGTGTGTGTGTGTGTGCATGTGTGAAAAGCTTGTCAATACTGCATCAATCATCGTACCTTTTCATTTTTACTCTTTACCCCTAAAGATCTATAGGCGGTATACAAACCATATGTCACCCAGCTGTTTGATTTTGTATAGGATATATAAAAATGTTTTGGATATTTACACTTGAATTCTTTATAATGGCTTTTAATTATACATTAGTATAAATGATGTGTTCATCTCCTGAGACTCTCCGACTCAACACTTACTTTATTTTTAAATAAGCAATATAAAGATGACACTATAAAGATTAAATTATAAAAGATTAAAAGACATCATCTAAGTTTAACATATAGCATTGGACATACACATGCACAATATTCTCCTGTACAATCCTACATTACACAGCAAAAGCCACACAAAGCCCAAAAGTGAGAAATCATAAATCGGAGCCTGTTATTGTCAACGTTAGAACATAATTTCCCTTGTGAATCACAATAACCTTCTCCCTCATCATCATGACCTCATCCCTTCATATTGCGTACATATGGATTGGCATTTTATTTTACCTTAGCACTGCTCTCCAGCCCCTTCATCCTCTCTAGCTTTAAAATAGAATGTAATATCAGCTTTATTGAGTGTGCAGTGCCTTTGTTCCACGATATGAAGGTAAACTGGGCCTCTTCGGGTGATGAATCGCTCCAGAGGTCTGTTAGGGTGCCTGGCTTGTGTTAACGGCTTGTTCGGCGGGATACTCCTGGGTGGCTCGGCACTTTTCAATTGCTACTCGGCACAATAAAGCGGCAAGAACGCTATAATAACCTGGCAGGGGTTAGAGATGTGACAGTGCTGCCAATGATGCACGTAGCAGAGAGCAGTGACCCGGGCAGGATTATCTATGGCGGTGGGATGGCAGGCACTTGGAGAGAGGGACTTTTATTATGGAGTGTTTTATTGCTCATGGGGGTAGGGGTTGACTGGCAGGGGAGGAGATGCAATAAAGTGGGGTAGTAAAATATTGCACCCCAAGCTTCCAGTTGTCTAGTAACGGTGACAGAATTACTGTGAAGGGGAGGCGGGTGGCTAAGTGTGTGTGGGTCTGCGTTATATCTGTGAGTGAATATATAAAAAGGTGGCTAAAAAAAAAGAGAGAAAGAGAGAGAGTATGAACTGACATCACGTTCACACTTTCCCACACCCCCTCATTTAAACCTAGTGGCAAAACTCGCCGCAACATAGCCGACTTTACTCTGGGAAATTTAAACTAAAGGCAGTTTGACTCTAGAGTGTCCCTTATAACTTACCGAAGAACCAGTGCACATATATTTCTTTAGGATAAATGTTTGCAGTTACGTTATAAGCACATCTACATGCTGTATGAAACCCATGTTTATATCACCAGAACTCATGTCATTTTACCATTGACTTGAGCTAGTCAGGGCTTTTCCATCATTTAAGGCCAATAATGGTTCCACTGAACACTGGGATTTTACATTACCTAAATTGCAGAAGAGGAAATATTTATGATATTTGGAGAAAATACAGTGTATGTGTATTATATGTACTGTAAATCAGACCTCTATCCTGACCCTATGGTGTGATGCTTATTTTGACTTGACGCCTATAGGTTAAATAAAATGTTAGGGGGCACGTCTTGGGTGTTCAATTTTCCAGAGTGACATGACTAAAGTGCCCTTGAGCAAGGCACTTAACCCCAGACTGCTCCCCAGGTGCAGTGACTAGGCAAGGCAAGTGTGTTCACTACCTGTGTGTGTTTAAATACAGAGGTCAACTTCCTCTCCGTACAAGCACAGTGGTCAATGCCTCAGTAAAAACCTGCCAGTCAGGTTCATTAAACCAAAATGCTACACCCTGAGCCAACTAGAGGCCTTGTGTAAAGAAAGCATCTAGGTTTCCTTGTCTGTAAAAAAAATCTGATTTTTTGTTGAATCTGTTCGACAGTCAAACGCACAGCAGCTCTTGCCCATTTTCCCATGCCGAACACTAACGCTGGCACTCAGTGTGTGTAACTACAGACATCCGCCAGAAAAAAAGGTGCGGCTGGTGTTAATAATAAAGTCAAGTGGCTGAAATAAAACACTCTGCTGAACTATATATCTGTGCTGCACACACACTTGTGCACAGAAGAGGCTACAATTAGGATTGCTTACCATAATGACATCAAGTGACATCACCTCTGTTTTGGATATTCTCTGTGGTTTCACTATGATTAAGTATCCTGAATATCCCATCATGCATTTAGATTCGGGTTGCTCATGGACCCATGGATTAAATAAGTAAGAGTCTCAAGTCTGTGCAACACTGTTTTTATTTTTTATCCACTGTGAGTGAATAAATCAAATAGATTTTTTTGGTATATGGGTCAATCCAAACCCATAACTGCAGTGTGTCTGAATTTTTTTGAGCTTGTGCATGAGTGTGTGTGTGGGTGGGTGAGTGTAAAAGATTAGAATGAACAGAATGCTGACACACACACCCTGCCAAGGCCAAACCCATCTCCTAGTCTGTCTCTGAACAAAAACCCACACACAACACAACACATCATGTAACACACTGAGTCGACTTCACACCTCAGGGAATTAGGCTTTTTCTTTCCGGATGAAGACATGGCACTGAATGGGGCTGTTATGGTTGGAAATTGTGTCCACACGTCCGTGTGTGTGCTCTTATTGTATATGGATATAAGATTGAAAGTGCATATATATGTGCTCTTTCCATTTTCTCTCTCTCTTTTTTTCCCTGCGTCTCTTATTACAGTTGCTTTGGCAGCCTGGCTGTGGGTAATGGACGCCAAGCTGTCAGGGAAATTTGTAGCTGTCTGCTTTACAGGAGTTCTCCATTCCAATCAGTAGCTGTCAACCCAGGCCAGGGCGGATATTAATGGCGGCCGCTAACTGCCTCGCAAATTCTCTACACTGTTTGGACGCAGCCATGACATAAAAACTGCACTCTTCGTAGTGTGCAGTGTTCAGCTGATGGTGAGAGGGCTCGGGTATCATACCACGCTAGAGGCGAGCTCTATGACACCCTGCTCAGCTGCTTTTCCCATCCAGGATTAGCACCAGAGCTAGTAGACTAGTGTTCTTTAGATGGTGTTTACAGGTGAATCATAATCATTCTACACTGATTAACTGTACAGAATGCCTATAACATGGGGGGAGGATCATAAATATAGCTCTCATCGCTGGGAAAGAGTAGGCTGTGCTAATAGAAATGTTCCCTCATAAATGTTGCTCTGACAGAAGAGCATGTGAGGACTGGCTAGGGAGGGCTGGTGCATTTGACCAATAAATTCTACAGGTCTTATCCTAGAGATAGTCACTCATATTCACACTTCACTCATGATTAGCACTGTTGCCCTCTGAAAGGTTTGAACAAAAAGATTTACCCGAACTGCATGTGCGTTAGAACTGTGACTATTCGTGAAGGTATCACCACACCTAACAGCTGAGAGTTTGTTTTATTACGAAACAGACAGAACTAATTATTGGTTTACCTCCTGAAACCTATAAATCAAAATTACATTTTGGTATAATATGTAATTCCTCTCTTTTTTTTTTTTTTACCCTGACTAGCCTTTTGCCGTTGGCAACTTAACACTGACTGATCTGCTGTTCCCGTACGTTTCTTTTCGTTCTGCTTTGTCTTTCATCTCTCATCTTTCAGTCATCACTCAACCCTCTCCACCTCCCCACCTCACAGCCTTACAATACAATTAAGAGCACTGCCAGCAGACATCCCACATTCCTGACCTGACCAGGCACTCATTATGCTCTTAAGAAGTGTAACAAGCCCTTGTCTGCAGATTTATTCCCTTAACCGGCTCTGGAAGGCCGCCAGGAAAAGATGCCTGTCACTTTCACTCTGCCAGTCAGAATTCACTGCGGGCTAGTTCTCTAAAACAACCCAAAGAGGACATGCTTTGTGCTTTAAACCAGTAATTACTCTGGTTATGCTCAGAGGCTCCACTCGTACAGGCTTAATCATATCTAATCCGTCCTGACGCTGAAACATAAAGCAGGTAAAATGTTAGACTGTTGTAAAATGTTAGAGTTGAACTTTTAATGCAGTTCATCTTGTTGAAGGAAACAAGTTCAGTGTGTGTAGATCTGCTTTCTTAGCACATATCTCACCATAGAGAACAAACAGAACATGATGGTACCTGTTGTTTTTTTGCATGTCTTGTGATAGTAGCTGTAAACTTTTGTCTTTGGTCTGTGCTGGAGACAGTCAGGCAGCTGCTAAAGGGGTATTTATAATGTGATCTGATAGCGGTGGGGCAGCAAGGCAGTCTTTTAAATGTTGAATGTTACACTTTATTTCAACAGTAAAAGCCTCAGCTTATGTCATTTCCCCCAACCAACACAACTGTCTGTAACATTAAAATAGAAATAAGCAGTTAAAAAACTGCAAAGGTTGATAAAGACAAGTCTCCTAATACAACCTCACTGCAGGGAAATAGTCGTCTGCAGGGGAGAATAAAAATAGAGTATAATTACACATGCTCACAATCAAACGTCACAAGAACCAGAATAAAAAAAAGAAACCAAATCTCTCTCTCTCTCTCACTCACACACACACACACACACACACACACACACACACACACACACACAAACACGTAACATACAACCTGTGCGAAAACAAAGGAAGCCTAAAATACAATCAGCCTGCAGAGCTTTATCCAGGTCCCAGTGGAGGACAGCATGCAGACTCTGAATTAACTCGGCCCAAAGAGTCTATAACATCCAATGGTTACCTCTACACATTGAGAAGGCCTACACCAAGGGACGTGAAGGAGCCTCCAGACAGCCACACCTGGCTGTAAATCTCTTGACACGAGGAGTTAAGCTGTTCCTACTAGCAGGCTGCAAAATATCTCAATATAACGACTGGCCTCTAACTAACTAATGACCTACAGCCACTTAATTTGTAAGGACCACAACAAGCCAAAAAGTACACTAGAGATATGGCAAACCAAAAGGGACACTCCTCTTTATCACCACAATATAAACCCCTGGTATGTGGTGAGGCAAGTTAGATGAAGGATCACATAGGGGCATAAGTGCAGGGTAGAGAAGCAGGATCTCAACGCCCTTTCGCACACCCAAATAAGTGTGCGACAACACATTTATACCTGCAGTGAGAACTCATCCACATCAGATGTAGGTCTGGGTTGCTCTATTTTGGAAACAGCCAGATAAGCAGTTTACAACAAATCAGTCTGATAACAGAGAGCATCGAACAAAAGAAAGGAGTCATAATGATGTATGACGGTGTGGTGAGCAGTGATTTGGCCTCTTCAGGCTGGCTGTCTGAGCTGCCTCATTAAGGGAGAGCCCACTCCTGGGACTGTGGACACACACATTCAACAACACCTGGAGATGCTGGATGTGTTCAGGCAGAGTGTGGGAGCTCATGTGTGTCTGTACAAAGTCACAAAGGCCTGCTGGCTGTGCTTGACTCATCAACAAGAGAAACAAGGCATGAACTCTTTAGACAATGGGAATAGTAGTTTCCTTGTTTGAAAAAAAGGACATATATCCTGCTGAGGTCTCTTATTTTAACTAAAGAGTCTTCTAAACTTCAACTGAAATCATAGCATGAATGAATAGCATAATAAGTAGTCATATAAGTTACACCTCGAGCAAGGCATCGGTCTACTTGCTTGCTTGACTTGAGAGACATGCACTTGTGTGACATGTCTGTGTGTGTGTGTGTGTGTGTGTGTGTGTTGTACGTGACAGGACAGAGCACAATGACTGGCCCAGCTATGCCACCACAGAGGTATGTATCATTACAGAGGTATGTAATCTCAGATTTCATCATACAAACTATCTCTCTAACCTTCCGTGAGCAGCTCACACCTGTTTCCCAACACACACACACACACACACACACACATACACAAACACACACACACAAGTCTCTGTAAATCACCTCTTCAAAGCCTTCATTTGTTCAAGGCTTTAAGTGTTGACAGTGGCCTCGGGTGTAAGCAGTCAGCTGTCATAATAAGGTCAATAAACACTCACTTCAGTATGACTTGATGGTCTACTATTCTGAGCGGTACTTGTGACAGGTTTGCGGATTCAGCAGCGAACATGATTGTAAGGTGGGAAAGCCGCACCCATGTTTCATCGATTTAGGGACTTCTTGTGTCTGGTTGAATAAGAGCTAATCTTCATTCCAAGCCTTTTGTAGTGAGTAAGCTGAGCAGAACTGTTTTAGTTCCTGTTGGTTCAGCATAATAAATGGCCTCTGTATGTCTTTCATTACACATTGAAATGTAGTGCACCACAGCTTCAGTTTGCTACTAAACCACAAGAATTGTAATTTCTAGTGGGCAAAAGATAAGTGCATTACTTCCTTCTTCATGGCTGAGAACCACACACACACACACACATACATACACACACACGCACACACACACACACACACACACACACACACACACACACACACACACACACACACACACACACACAAACGCAGCACTCAGTAGTTTAATTTCCATCGTATTAAATATTTTAAAGAAGCATATTGCTGTATTTTACACAGTTACCTGTCAAATTATTTAACAAAGCGTGGACTGTATCTACTGTAACATGAGTATATTTACCAAACACATTTTCTCTAAATATTCAATTTAAGAAAGGGCAGGGGAAGGAAATGTTAACAGACATGGACCAATTTTAGAAGCAATATAAAAAAAATCACCTCCTCCAATCCATGCATGATTAACAAGTAGTAATATCACGCTTGAAGGTCTAGGCACCTTCTGACAATTACACCTATTCCCTGGTGCTCTCGTTTGAAAGAAATCAATTTGGGCATGCATTCATGAACCCCTGTTTCATATTTCATATCACATTTTTATGCATATTACTGGGTGGATTTGTGAAATAGAATTTTTTATGGCAAAACAATTAGCATGAGGCATATATCAGTACTGCAATACATGGAACGGTAACTTAAAAAAACCTGCTTTTATAGTAACGGAGAATGTCCATGGCAGATTGGTTAAATTTAACACCATTTGGTGATAATACATTATTGCTAGGTAAAACATGGATCATATTGCCAGTGTATCGAGTATTTGTGTGTGTTTTAGTGCTTACATATGATATATGATGACACTGAGTAAGCTACGGCCCAAACAGGACCAGCTGACAACCGGCATACAGGCCTACTCCTGCTGAGAGCTGTGGGCAAATCTGCTCACACTCATCAAGCTCTAAAAACACCTCTGTAGGACATTGGAGGGTCGAGCAGTGGGTGCTGAAGTATGTGTTGAAAGCTGTGAGTCGTCCAAAGAGCTTGAACTCTAAGGACTAGTTTGACAGCAGCGAGGAAGTGGAACGGATTCAGCTCCTTTGGCACATGTTCAGCATGTGGAGGGCCGCCTATGTAAATCCAGCCCTGTTTTTCCCTTTGAGAGAAGTTCCATTACTTTGAAGGGGGAGAAGAGGCCTATAATTCTTCAGTTTGGCGTACCACAACCTTTTGCCAACCCCACATCCTGTGTGTAAGACCTGCTCTGTTGGGCAAATCGGTTTACTTTACTCACTATAGCCTCTTTAAACTTAAATTACAGTGCAGAATGTTATTGCACTGTCATTATTTGGTCCAATAATTTGTCCGTCGAGCTGTGTGTAAGCACACACTTAATTTGTTATTCAGATGCTTTAACAGCTGTTTGGGAGGCTGTTATTCCTGGTATGTCGCCATGCTAGGGACGTTTAGAGCATAAAGGGACCTTTCACCTGTCACTGGGAGTGGGTTGTTATGGTCTCAGAGCTGAAACACAGATAGATTTAAAAAGGGCTGCTTGAGTCATTTTATGGAGCTGGAAAACAGTAGAAATGTCAGGCTGCCACAGAGTTATTACTATACTATGTGTAATTTTACATTTCTGTCATTCGGGAGACATACAGAAATAGGAGCTTTAGACAAACTGGACAGGTAAAGTGAACAAAAAAAAATTAGGCCTCAAAAACACCTGACTTTATCTACTGTATTCATACTATCTGTAAATATTCACAATATTCACCAGGCTGATCCAGCTTTTGACAATTAATGAAACAAAAAAGTAAAATAAATAAATAAATAAAGAATCCAATTAACCCTTTACCAATCAATAAAATATTAAATAAAAAATAACCAATGTTTACAGTTATATTAATAGTAATATTTTGCATGCATGCCATTACCTTTATTTGTTTATACATTAGTTTTGCCAATTACTGATAATTAGTGACCTATGATCTTTAGCGATAGTTTCATAGTATTTCAACTTGATACATAAATTAGTAAACGAATCCCTCAACTTTTCAGTTAATGATTATTTGTGTAATGTTTGTTGTGTTATAGTCATCTTATAGACAGATTTTAGCCCAGTCCTGATGGCTGTTGAATTCTCAAATCTGAAAGGCAGAAGGCAGTAAGGCAGTAAGGTAAACCACAGGTTTTATGTTAATACATAGTGTTTAATACAGTAGAGATTTTATACCAATCTGAGGCTAGAGAGAAATTAATTTTAAAATGTGTTGTAATTTTAACAGAGAAATGTGGTCAAGCTTCCTGTAAGGAGATGTTTATTTAACATTTATCAATGATGTCAGCACTGAGGGCTTTTCAGATTCTTGGCAACATGACAAGTATTTTTTTTTTTCTTTTCTTATTAACGTCAACAGAAAGAAAAAAACAGGAGTCTGACAGTTTATGGTTGCTATAATGTAAGTGACGACAGGAAATAACATGTTGTTCCACAACATTAAATGTTACCCTAAATATAACCATAGAAGTATAATGTATATAATGTATCATTAATAACTGTAATTGTTGGCATGTTGCTGGGTTACATTATAGATAAAAGACTTCAGGATGTGGTGTTATAGGAGAAACGTGACACCACACTGGCCTGTCCTATGCTGATTTTCTATAACAGCACACCACAACGTGTTTTATTACTAATTTAATGCCTGGATACACAATCCTATTGTTCCTGCTCTGTGACCTAGCTGTGGTCATGCAGAAGCAGAGGTGTTTCTTTGTTTAAACAAGCATGGACATTAAAAAAAAAGTTCCTGCCACCCTAACCCCAGGGCCAAGTCACTGAGAAGTTAAGTCTAATACAACCCACATACAGTGTTTTAGCAGTAAGATGAGGCTTCCGGATCAAATAAATCCATTTTTGTGGCTAGACTGTTAGCAGTTTATGTAATGTGCAGTACTGGGACGGAGGAGTTAAGCGGACTGTGATAGCTGATGAGACATCTCTGGATCAGACCTGTAGAGGGAGAGGGAACAATACAGCACATTAGAGAGGCAGCCAGCTAACACAAAGTGGAGGGGGGAAATGCAAGAGTTCTAATTAGCATTCATTAACAGCAAGGAGGAAAGAATGATTATGGTGTTTAAGGAGTGCATTAGCTAATGCTGCCTTTTTTTCATGTCAGCAGAGCTGAATCGGGACAATGTGTTTCCACATCAAAAGGTGTTTGTGTTGTGCTGACACTGTTAGCTTGGGGATCTAGTGGGGGTGGGGGTGGGGGGTGCTTTCATTGCTAATCAGAAAAGACGTTGATTTGTTGTTTAACCATAATACGAACCAGTTAGCTGAATGAGGGATGTTTGAGTCTGACACTCACCTCAGATGTTGGGTTTACTGATCCGTATCATAAACTCAAACCACACACAAAAGCTGGAAAAGGCTGGAGAGAACAATGGCTGTCAATGGACGTTAACGACGCTGTTTGTTTTGAAATTTGAACTAGCATTGTATATTCTAATGATATGGTTCAAACACGCTACATTTTCGTAAACAGGCCTATTGTTCAAATTACCCAATGAGTGCACCAGCACAAATTGTTCACATATGTCCCGAAGCAAGGGAAAATATTTTCTTTTGCTGGCATGTTGACAGCATCCCAAGGCCTGGAGGAAATTGCTACAAGGGTATATAATACTAAGTGAGCTCTGGTTCCAGACGGTCAATATTAGTCTGTTTGTTTGCCAGGAAGGCCTATAGATTAAATAGGACAGGTTAGCAAGCGTCGTCTAAACAGTCCGATACTGTCATCGAGTAGTCAATCTTTATCCTTTATTCACATTCTATAATGAGATGGAAGTCAAACATTAGTCACCCTCCTGTTGTTATTAAGGTACTCACTCCACACAGTTGCTTCTATGGAGCATTATGATTCACATAAAAAGCCTTCAGTGTTTGCAGGGGGTCATGTGACTGCCACTGTTGATTCTCCCAAATCAACTGTTTGCACAGCTCTCGGTATATAAAGCAGCCGTGATTGGGGAGTGGATGTGTTGATATGAGTGTGCAGGTGGGGTTGGGCGTGGGACCAGTGAATCACTCACTGCACCGAAGACAGAGGAAAAAGACCTTGGGTCAGCAGACTGTTGCCTTCTATGCAACCCAGGGAAAATATAGACCTGATAATCCCCAGGATTGCCATGAATAAACATCTCACTTCAAGGCAGGTAATCACTGATGTCTCCAAGAAGAGGTGCCAGTAAAAAGGATCTCGCTGTATCTCAACATGATTATGGTTGCTTGCTGCCAATGTTTTGGAGACACTCCTCTTTCTTGTACACACCCACACACACACACACACCACTTTCTTCCCCCACCCTCCCCCTGCCCTAACCCCAGTCTGTGTACTCTGCTAATATTGACTCTCCTGGCTAACACTGCCTCTATTGAGCCAGCCGTTCACACTAACGTTTAACTAGCATTAGTACATCATTGAGATAACAGGTTGAGGCAAGAAACAGGCTACACTGAGGCCACAATGCGAATCAAGGCCAGGCAGCAAATTATGAAGAAAAAAAAGGGACGCACTTTACAACATTAAAATGTTTTACCCTTTTACCCCTAACCCATTGCTATGTTTTTTCCAGATTATAGTGCTTCTGTTTACGTCTCCATGCTTCACTGTTTCCTTAAAGCTGGGCATTTTTGGCAGAGGAAGTATGATTTGCAGACTTACGCATGTTCTGACAAGAAAATAGGGCATTTTGTGGGGCATTTACTTTACCTTCAGCCATCAAGCTCACAGAGGGCCTTGCAGTATGGCTCATCGAGCTGCAGCCAGCAGAGGGGAAAAGAAGCAAGAAACCACACATGGCAGATTACCAAACAGAGCTATACAGCCAGAGAGCAGTGCTGCCATCTGCTGGTAATGATCTGCTCTTGCACTTATACAACACATTGCTATCACTGGTTCCCAATCCAGATTCTGGAGAAACCCCTGTGTGTTCCTGTTGTCCTAGTGGGTACCTCACCTCTAGAGTACCTGGTTCAATCTCAAACTTATGTCACTGTCTGTGTGAAAGTGAAGTGAAGTGAAAGTGCCTACTGTGCTTGCACAAGGAGGAACACACACTTGTGAACACACTTGCCCAGAGCATTTGGGGAAGTTAGGTGCCTTGCTCAAGGGCACCTCAGTCGTGTTTTGCCTTATGTGGGGATCGAACCTGGGTCCTTCCAGTCAAAAGACTGATTCCCCTAACCACTAGGCCACGGCTGCCCCTATGGCTGCTGTGTGATGTCTCACATGTTTGCTTGGATTTCTCTGGATTCTTTGGTTTAGTTCTACTGTCCAGAAACATCCAGGTAAGTGGATGGCTATGCTAAATAGTCCCTTGGTGTGAATGTATGTGCATGGTGCTCTGAGATGGACTGGTGTCCTATCCAGCATGAGCTTTTTGTTTTTTTAGGTAAAATAATCACTGCTATTTCTGAGGAGAAAGCTAGAGGAAATTAAGTGTTAAAGTAATAAAATTTTATAGGTGAAATTATTATTAAAAAAATAATTTCTTATTATACTGTAAAAATGTATATATAATCATCGTGTTGTCACATGTCTTCTAGTTATACTATGTGGTTTAAACCAGACATCTTAAAAGAATCTCAGAGGGTGTCAGTTGATCTAGATTTGTTTGAGAGCCTCATTATATGATCATTAATTCTAATTGTTCTAATATTAGATCATACACCCATTGTGTATATATAAACAGAACGATGTAGTGGTTTGGTGGAGCTCAAAATATTTACATTTACGTTAATGTATTTGGCCAACACCCGTATCCTTTTGTTTTCATTTGAACGTTTCTTTAAAAGAGAATACAGTGTGAGCAGGTACATAATAAGGTCCATTAACTACTATAATAATATATTATTTGACATCATAATTTATAGTTTTACAGTTTTATTTTCTTTTATATTACGATGACCTGGTGAATTTGCATTCAGCACAAATACACACAAAGTCTGTTTCTTGCTTTTTAATATTTCCGAGCCATGCACTCCTGTGATGTATTGTAAGGGATGAACTGGTTTTGCTGCAACCTGTCACCAAACTCCTTGACTCCTCAGCAAACACAAAAGCCCTAGAGCTCTGGCCAAACAAGCTCAATCAAAGGAGACTTCTCTGAGCCGTGTTAGCTCAGCAAATCCAGCCCTCTGCACAGACACACAAGGCATCAAAGAATGGCTTTACCTCTTCCTAACCTCTGATGCATTGTATATCGATCCTATCGAGAGCTGGGGCAGACCTGGATGCCCTTATATAGATTAGTAAGGCCAGGACTTGAACCAAACATTAATGTTCTCATAAATCGTCAAAGCCTCTGTGACTGTTCCTTTTTCCTTTCAAATACCATTCCATTTTAAATACTTACTGTTATGAATATTATTAAAGACTTGCTCAGTCTAATATGTATTTAGTGCTTATTCCTTCATTATATGTAACTGTGTAGCACTGAAACCTTTACCAATACATAGTCATTATTATTATGCTGTATATTCTCTAAAACAGCATTGTCATCACCAGGACATTTAAAATTAGAAATAAACAAAATAGTAGTGACCATTCTGATCTGATATCATTGAATCATGTATTTTATAGAAGGGTTCCTCACCACAACAAATCAATTAAATCCAAATGCTGTGCTTTAAAATGGCTTTTGCTTGTAAGCAACAACACACAATATTGCACAAACACTCCGAGACTAATAAACTAAGGTTCGCCAAATGTGCCAGATAATAGGTTACATGGAAGTGGTAAACCTGTGGGTGGATAACTGACTCGATCCTCACATGCTCTCTCACTGTGGATGTTACAGCTTGCCTTGCGGATAAATGAATCTCTATCTAATGTTGTTGGGTAAGTTAATTAGGCCTGTGATGCCCTGTTATCCCTTTTATCACTTGATGTAACCTGTTTAGACGTGCAGTAACTATGAGGCATGAAATGGCATCAAACGGTTTCAAGCCTGGGGGCCAGAACAGATTTTTATTCACAATAGTCTATAATCTTTATACAGAATGGTTGAAATACAAAGATGAGCATTTGTATGAGATGAGGTTGAATACATCCAATGAGCATCATTTAAAATGCTTTGTTAGTGAGAGAGTTAAGAGGCTGCAATAACTATACTAACTATAATAATCACACTTTACAACTGTGGTGAGCAGAAAAGGATGGCACCACATCATCAGCAGTTGAGCACCTTTAAACTACAAAAGCATAAGAGTGCACCAGGTCCCACCCCTAATAGTCATGAACAGGAATCTGAGGCTGGTCAAGTGAAGAAATGCCAGGCGATGATTTTCTACCCTATAGCTGTCCACTTTTGGTAAATCTGTGCTTACTATGGCCTTATATTACTGTTCTTGGCTGACTGTATTCTGCTGCTGTAGCAGATGCATCAGGGTTCTACGTGTTGCGCATTCAGAGATGCTTTTAAAATCCCAGCAGTTTCTAAAATACTCAAATCACGCTGTCTGGCATAAGTCTCTGAGATTACATTTCCCTATATTCTACAATGAGGAAAAATCAGGGTTATGCATTAATTTATTGCACAACACTATGGATGGATAATATCACCTGAGCATTTTTATATTCAAGATTTTATTACATTTCTCTCATGGGTCTTTGCTGGCTTTTGTTTTTAAAAGATGATGCTTTTCTAAAAAGAAATTATATTGTAAACAAAAAATACAGTACAAAATAATAATTAATAATAATCAGCAAGTCTACATATCTCTTCAGAATTAAATATAAGCCACCTTTGTAAACAAGTCAATAGTTACTTTTATTATTATATTTATGTATAATCTCATAATTATTTTTATAGGTTTAGGACGAGCTGCATTGATCCCATAGGAGAAAATATTAATAATGTAGGTAATAAACTGAAATGTTTATTATCACTTGTCAGCTACCTGTTTAATTCATTGCTAATCATCTATTTGAATAATAATAATAATGATAATTATAACAAAAATAACTATAAAATAATAATAAAAATCTAAATGTACAATGCCTTATTATAAATCCTGTCTTTTCCATTCTTTTGTAAAAAAAAAAATTAAATGCAAATTATGCAAATGTTATTAATGACCAAAATGCAATTAATTAGATTCCATGATATAGCGCTCGACATACAAGATTCTAATGTTTATTATTTATAATAACACTGCAAAAATTTACATGGCAATAAAAAGCCACTACTTCTACCAACTAAATGTTTCATTAAGTAACTTGACACATAATTTGTTTAACATGGTGTAATATAAGGTAAATTGGGCCCCTTTTTGGCAAACTTTTAAAAGAACCACAAAAATACTAATGCACATATAAATAGATGACGATCATAAAGATTGTTGCATTACTTTTGAGGTGTTGGATCCTATCACAGCAACTTTTCTTTGGCAAGTTTTACAAATCATTCTTTTTGAACAATCCCTGGTCATAAATGCAAATGTACACTAAAAACCTGGTAGAGACTTTAAAAAACCTTAGCAGCTAATGGTGGTTCTATAAGGGTATAAGGGTTTGTTTAGCTGGCATTTCATTAGTCCCTGGTGCGTTTAAAAAATGTCAATGACAGGTGAACACCAAATAATGGATCGAGGAACACTCATCTGAGTTTAGGGTTTTCCATTCTCGGATCTCATCAGTATCAAATACATTCGGGATGCCAGGTGTTCATTGTCTTCAGAATATTTCTGAATTTCTGCAGCCCTACACTAATGTAGGTGACCTACCAATTATAAGACTGGTGTATTTATTAATGGAACAACATTTCAATGTTGGGTTCCTCAGCTACAGGCAGAACATGTGTTGTCTCCTTTAGCTTATGTAGCCCCTTCAAACACAAATGAGAGGAGCTGCTCCCATCAGTGCAAATGAAAACTTCTTACACCATGAAAGTGCAACACCAGGTTGGTTTTTAGTTCTACCTGCCGTCTTCCAGTCATACCTGTGGACATTTTTAACACAACTGCCCAGTTCTGCTTAATTTTCCACACAATACAACCATTATAGAAAAATAATGTACTATTATAAAGATTGAAACTCAGCCTTTACACTACAAAACCACGATACTTAAAAGGTTTATGGTTTTATAGTGTAAAGGAGTCAGTTACACTGAACTTTCAATCTTAAAAACATGAAATCAGTTTATCGCTGCATCTCTAGATCTCTATCATACACATGACAGGTAGAGATGCTTAGAGTGCTGGCAAGAATAAGGACAATGTAGCAAGGAAAAATCCACATTTCCCACTGCATCCTTAATTGCAGAAAATCTGTGAGTTTATGCATGATTACATTACATAGTTTTTCCAGATGATGTGACTGTAATTGTGCACTGAGCCATGGCACAAAAACAGCCACACATCATCTAACCTCCATTATTACACAGCCTCTCAGATTATCCTTCTCTCGTTGTTAACAAGCTATGAGCAGCCAGTCATGGACTATTATATGTCTATTGGACAATAAATCTGTCCATTTTTGTTGGTTAAGGGGAAAAGAGTCGAATGAGGTATTGGTATGCATGAGCAGCAGCTGATCCGCAGACAAGCGTAACAGCAGGAAACGGCAAGATGAGACCCCAGGGAGGATGGGGCACAAGATGTTCTGAATGACAACAGGACCAGCCTGTCAACACTCATCTGAATTTTAACCTCCCTTTGGAGTGACACGTTTGCTGGCAACCCGCCTGATGTATTGAGATGTAGTGCGAGAAACCCTGCTCTGGGCCTTCATTATCCGAGTTCTGGGCTCATGCACTATTTACTGAGTGGCCTGCTAATTGAGTTTTAATGTCAGGGAGTTCTCCCCAGGAAGCACAAGCACAGCTAGGTAGATGAGACTTTAAAGGGCAGCTATGGCTGTGACTGGACTGTTGTGAACCACAATGTTTTGCTCTGATGTGGTAAAGCCCAGAGGCGATAAAGGTCTACACCACACACACACTCACACTCACACAAACACACACACACACACACACACACACACACACTCCTAATCTAATACAACTTAAGGCTAGGAAAAAACAGCATACAATGTTGGAGCCTCACGATCCCAGTGCATTAATAAGTAAAAGTAGCTCAGCTCAGTTGTTAAAACATGTACACTCTAACTGTCTAACTAAATCACACTAAATGATATGATCAGAAAACATCTAAACAGCACAACACACTTTCTGCACTGACCCAACCGATGCTGAAGCTTAAAGATGTATTTGCACACCAGGTCCGTTATTCGTCAAACAGCACTTCAAGTCAACTTTTTTTCTTACAGTCATCAAATTAAAATGTGTGAAATGATTAGAGGCAAACTGAATATTGAATAAAAGTATGAAATATGTCCGTTTCCTTTTCTTTTTTTAGAAATAGCTGCCAGATTTAGTGGAGGTAGTGTGTATGTGTGTGTGTCTCACACAGAGTGTGAGAGTGTGTGTCCAGCTGTGGGTTTGAGCCTTGCTCTGGTCTCTGTCTGTGAGGAGTTTGGTATTTTCTCTCAGTGTCTGTGTGGGTTTTCGGCAGGTGCTCCAGTTTCCTTCCACCTCCCGAAAAACACACATGGTAGGCAAATTGGATATATTAAATATCCTGAGGTGTATGTGTGTGAGTGACCGGGTGTGTGTTTTTGTATGTGGTACCCTGCAGTAGATTGGATGGATTGGTATTCCTGCTTCGCGCCCAGTGATTCCGGGTGGTCCGGCAACCCTGGCAGACTGACTGCCAGATTTACTTGAGCAGTGCCTCCGGTACTTAATTAAATTTATTATTATCACAAAATCTTTCATTGTGAATGGAGTTTGTGGATTTCTGAATTTACGTGCTTGCACATCTATATACACCAATAAACCACAAAACAGCATTACACCTCATTACAGTGGCACATGTAAAAGGTTGGGATATACTAGGCAACAAGTGAACAGTCAATTCCTAAAGCTGATGTGTTGGAAGCAGATTAAAAATGGTGTAAGGATCTGAGTGACCAAATTGTGATTGACTAGTGCCTACTAAAAGTGGCCCAAAGAATGACAACCCGTCAGGTCCGAATCCACAGAAGATCCACAGAAGCATGTGTTCCTAATGTCTTTGTGCCATATACCACAGTACACCTTCAATGCTCTTGTGAGGTCCATGCCTCAACAGGTCAGAGCTACTTTGGCACCTTTTTTAGACAGGTGATTTTAATGTTATGGCTGACCCATAAGCCAACCACTCTGCCACTTGGTCTTAACTACAGAGGTGTACAGAACTGTCTCTTTATCACCTAAAAACCTCGAATCCGATCGCTTACTTACATGTAGGAGAACACTTCCAGTGTTGTAACGTTTATGTTGCATTCCTTGTTTCTGGTTGCAAACATGTAGTCTCAGTCAGATGGCCTATGAACCTGACATGTATATTGTGTATAACAAATCAGACATGACTCGAAAACAGTCATTTGTTTGGTATGCCACAGGCCTGGTGCACGTTGTTTTCCATAGATAATCCATTTAGGAGAAAACATAATATATAATGATATGTATTGTTTCAAGATATGAAATGATCCATATCATGATATGAGTCTGCCACCCAGCCCTGGGCATGGCTTAACTGATCAACTGTAACTGGAAAACTTCAAGGAAATCCTTATCTAAAGTAAAGGGATTTACTCTAGTACTAGATTTACTCTAGTAAATCCCTTACCAGAAAATGAACTATTGCTGAAGAAGGTAAATCAACCAGTGATAACCTACTACTTCTACTCCTACTCTATCACTCTCGATCTCTCGCTCTTTCTTCAACAAATCTATCCATCTTAGTACAGCCATTTTAAGGTTCCATTATCACAACGAGTAGCTGTCATCTCGATGTTGAGAGCCGAATGATTATTATTGTAGAGTGGCTCATCACAGGGCCATGCTAGTGCCCAAAAGAGTTTAATGTGTGAGCCCTTGACCCCTTTCTTTCAGGTTAGTCACTCTCCAGTGAGTTCAAATTGAATTCAAGTCAGAAAAGCAGAGGTAAATTAGACACCCACTATATCTGTCTTGGTGATAGAACAGCAGGGATCCTGAAGTGTTCTCAGGGCTTCTCCTCAGACATCTGACTTGAAATCTTAAATTTAGTCCTCAGTGTAATGTCAATCACTAAGCAACACTACCTTACAATCAACAGGTTCGTCATGTGCCGTAGTTCCTGTTCGAGCTTGATTCACGCTTTCCATGCATAACTATGATATTTTTTTATTTTTCATCCTGTAAATACAAATAGGCAAATAAGAAAAGGAAAACTAAATTTTCAGATGCTTACAGGTCCTTTATATAAAAGCACAATGACCAAAGATCTAATAATACACAGAAATCCTCAAGCATATTATATATTATGAGGTTGTTCTAAGCTATACATGCTTAAATTGCCTTTAGTGCATGCTATGTAGAGTTATATTCATTTTGATCATCATAATCATAAATAAATGGAAATCAGAATTTTGTAGTGTATATGTTCCAATTACAAATAACATTTTTAGCACACGTGTGTTCATGCTACACAAGTTACATGTTAAATACAAACACATTTCTCATATGAAGTTATTTTCATCTTTTTATCACCATGAGACAACAATGCATGAAAATATGCATTAAAACTGTCGTAATCTTTCAACCTGCTAACATTATTGATGAATACATAAATTTGTAATATAGCACAATACCTCATTCCTACAAATGGATATTTCCTGTGTACACTAGACCTTTTACTGTAAAAATTGACTTTTGTCAGATTTTTATAACGCTAGCATCCTGCACACTGAGATTTGGTGCAACTGTGTTTTTACAAGCTTCTGTTAGCATATCAGCCACAGCAAAACTAATAAATCAAAGTTTGGACCCAAACCTGCCTTACCTGCCTGCTGACAAATGTGTGTAAGCTCTAGTGAAAACTTTGTGTCAAAATGTTTCTAACAAGGAGTGTGCCGCATTAGTAATTAATGATGACCAGAAATCTTATGTACCATACATTAGGCCTTACACAAGACATTCACAGTGTACAGAAAGCTTGAAATACCAAGAGTTTTTTTCAGTAATTGTTTTTAGAAGCATTTTCAAGCAACATGTTCACTCATAGACTAAATCCAACTGAGAAGTTAAAACAGTGGATATGTATTTCAGAAATGGTTTACTTCTTTTAATAAAATAAATATCAGAGATAAATGTACAATGCTGTATTGCAATCCTGATGTAGACTGTACAGTGCTCCCCATTTTAAAAAGAAGAAAAAATATTTAATACATTTCATTAAAACATCATTTAAACCTCTGTAAAATATATCAGATTTTGTGCTTCTTTAGATTAAACACCAGATATGACAGAAAGCTGTACTACCGGTTATTTTAAAACGATGAGGCAATATAATAGGTATTCAGCCGAGCAGCAGATAATTTCACCACTTTAATTGAATTTAGCCTTTTAGAAGACTTGGATGCAAAATATTTTCCATAGCACAATTTTCTTTCTTATCCAATACACTCATCTGCTGACCTACACACAAACCTGAAGCCATTGCCATTACAGTTGTAATACCATTACCAGATTTTATTGGTACACAGGGGGTAAAGCAATAAGATTAAAGTCCCAGAATCAGCTTTTTGTGCAATTTATAGTAACCATCTGTGACTGAGACAGGAGAAATAATTAAATTTGTGGAAGGAAAAGTTTCATGAATCAGAGTAATGTACTTTTGTACACATTTATCAACCATAACATCGAACAATCCACAAGACTTCTGAAGGTGTCCCTTTTGTGGGATTAGAACAGACAGGCTAGCCTATGCACATAAGTCAGCCTTCAGCATCCATGACACTGTTGCGGGTTTACCAGATTTCTTTCTTTGGACCACTTTTGGTATGACAAGGGCCAAATTGTGATGGCTAGAGCACTTGATCAGAACATCTTCAAAACAGCAGGTCTTGTGGGGTGTTCCTGGTATACAGTACCCACCAAAGGTGGTCCAAGGAAAGAAAACCAGTGAACCAGAAAACAGGGTTATGGGTGCCTAGGGCCCAATGATGTGTGTAGGGTGTGAAGGCCAGCCCATAGAAGATCCACAATAGGAACTGCTGCTATAATCCTGTTGCCAGATACCACAAAACAGGTCTTGTGGAGTCCATGCCTTACGCTATATTATATTATAAGTTTAACTTTAAGACTAACACTTTAAATGACTAAAATTTTATCATCATTATTCTTTAGTTCAATAATTTAACAAACCAAATAAAAAGTGGTGAATGTACGTATATGGCCGTCGACTTGTGTGTCAAAATTGTCATAGTATTGGCCAGCTGTCTTATCTAGCTAGTATTATTGCTAGTATTATTGCTGTTAATTATTGCTACACCTTGGGGCTGTACAAACTGTCACACAATCCAAACCAGGTCTAGTGGAATTACCTGTAACAGGTAAGACTTAACAATTGTTTTTGGTTGTATATGGCCATTACAACAAAATGATGCGAATGACTACCAAAGAGAAAGAGTTGAGGCAACAGGAAGTAGTTAAAAAGTTAAGTTTTTTTCCACCAGTGCATCCTCCATGCTTTGCGGAAGACTTTGACAGGATAGGTTAAATTGTCAGGATTAGAAATCAAGCTAAATTATCGGTCATCTGTCACTCATCTCCAAATACTAGGTGTATCATTAGGTGATAAGGATATGTTATAACAAAGTGATAGATACTTCATTGGGAAACATGCATAACTAACAGCTAGAAAACCTGCTGAAAATTTTTGTTGTTCTTTCTGAATGTTTGCAAATCAGTGAGGCACTAAGTCACAGCATGGTGGTGCAGTCAGTAGTGTGGTCTACTCATAGCAAGAAAGGCCTGGGTTCAATTCCCTGCTTGGTAGCCAGGATCCTTACTGTGTGGAGTGTTGGCACATTCTAGTGTTAACACAAATGGAAATACATTTGAACATTATTATGTCCTCTGATTACATTGTATGAGTGTCGGGGGGGGGGGGAATGTTTCATAGAAAGTGAACTTGCCTACTGCACGGCTACATCACTCCTCTGTGGCATTAAAAGTGGCAGCTCCAAGTGAGAGAGAGAGAAAACTGGGTTTATTGAATAAATATTAACAAGACCATGGTGTAACCCTTTAGCTGTGAGAGTGCTTTGTTCAGTCGGCCAAGTCTCCAAATGTTCTTAGTGTGGTTTGGTTCATTGTCTAGGTGCATGAGAAAATCATTCCCAATTAGGTTGGATGCATTTCTCTGAGAATTGGCAGACAGGATGTTTCTGTAGACTTCTGAATTTATTCTGCTGTTAATATTATGGATTACAAATGGCAAATACTATACAATTGTATAATTCAATCTTGGGACTGTATTCCAGTCCGATGCTGTTTTTTTTCTCCATCAGTGAACAGTTGACAAAAGCTAACAAAATTCAGGCAAATTCATGGTAAACTGTAATGGATTTCCTGGCTATTCATTTGCATTTTATTATGTCTCTTGCCCAAATAAGGATGTGTTTTTTCAGGGAGTTTTTCTTTGCCCCATCACCAATGTCAATTTCTGTGAACTGGTTTGGGTCCAGTGTCCATTGTTAAAAGGACTATACAAACAACATTTAATCTTTTTTTTGTGGTATGGCCTGTATGTCTCCGGTTCAACACTAGATTATGAGACCCTCACCCACTACCCTGTGGAGGTCGCTGGTGATGTCACTGTTTTTCTTCACAGCTGTTACAATGTTTGTCATCAGCTTTGCAGAATAACCCATTTAGCTCCCTTGAAAAAAAGTAATAATAATGGAAGCGCTGTTGTTTCAGAATGTGCCTTTTTGTCTGTTCCAAAAACTCCAAAGTTTTTCTAGTCCTGATTCAGTTTGTTCCCTACAGTGTGACCAGTTTTACCCATCAGCAACTATTTCCACAAAACTGCCAGAATGTGAAAAACTCTTTTGACTACAACAACAATCAGGCCTTTAAACAACTTTGGACAGTTTTGGGTTGCTATACTTTATAAGGGAGTATTATGTCCATCATAAACACTGTTCCTGTTACAAGCATGAAAAAAACATGGCTAATGTATCGCTGCCCTCTTCTGCACATTCAGTGAAATAAATAAATGAAATCAAAGTAACAAGTACCCAAGTATTCAGTTTATGTGAAAATAGCATTCAAAAGAAGAAAGATTCAAAAGCCTTTTAACAGTACACATGTAGTGTGAATGCCACCATGTTCAAACTTGTTTAGACAAACCATAGTTATACAGTACAAGTGCTTTTCTAAGAACATGACTACAATGAGACATTGCACTCAGTGATTGGGTTCTAATTAGAAAGCACAATTCAGACTAGTATATAATTAGATTACCATACTTCAACAAGAGCCTATTTCCAAATAGGAGAAAGGATTATAGAAAAGCTCTACACACGTGAGAGTCAGCAGGGGAATAAAAATTACACCATACCTTTGTCTCAAGCCACTCTAAGGCCTTACATTAGACCTGAATATCTGATGGTAACACCAATGTTGTAAATGCATTACATTACAAAACACTTTGGTGAACTTATATACATGACTACATATAAAAAGTATTGTCTTATATAAAAGTATTTTTAAAAAATTAAATAGTAGAAAGTATTGCACAGTGATGTGAGGTTTCAAGCAAGAAGAACTTCAGCAATGCAAAGGCAATGCTTAGGGCTTTCTGCGTCTACAAGACAAAACATTAGATTCTGCTTAGTTACATGTTTAATAAAATTTCAGCTTAATGGTGGGATAAAATGCAAAAGGTAAATATACTCAGAAAAGAGAGACAAAAAAGAAACCCTTACTTTGGATATCCATGGTGTTGATAACCAGGTCCCAGGTTTGATCCAGCCCTCATCTCCACAGCCACAGCACACTAAACAGGGCAGTCAAGTTTATTCAGTACACGTTAAAATTGAAAGAATATTAATAAAATGTCATCAGTGCAGGAGTACAAGCAGAGTAACCAACTGTCTCTTACCCTGGTCTCTACATCTGTCCAGTTGCCATCCTTGTTCTCATCCTTACAGTTTTCTGATGATCTCCTTTTACGGCTGCAGCAAAACACATTAATAGTATAGCTTAACCAAAACAACCCATTTATCATCATCATCATCATTAAAAGTATACAGTACTAATAGGTGCTTTTATATTCACCTTGGACCGAGAGCATTTTCTTGTTTAAGAGTTTCAATATCGGTGAACTGAACAGCTTGTCCCCCACCTCTAGTTTTGAACACCTCACCCTGTAAAACAAACATTTTGTTAGTCGGGGAGCCGAGTTAAAGACCATCATACAAGCTAACAAGCTAGATTCAAGCTAGATTGAATCTAACAAGCTAGATTCAATATTCAAAAGCACCTTGATGAGCTTGGTTTGGATCTCGCCATCAGAGGCCACTTCCTGGTGTGTCAGCATGTACTTGTCACACTTGGACAGGGCTTTCTCACTGGGAGCATTCACCCTAATCGAGTTGGGGACATTAGGCTGCATGACTGTGTCCAACTCCACATTGGTGGTGGGTTTGTGATCTACCCATCTCTCGCCACCGGCAGAGTGTGAGCGCCTGTGCACGGGCCGAACCGCTGGCGTAGTCTATACAATCAAACATACATCAGTCAGGAGAAGACCAAGACAGTGACCCGGTATCTACAGCTGTTAGCAGGTTAGTGGAACTTTATTCTATCAAAGCATGGACTTAACATGCTACAAGGGCAAACATTACAAAATAGCAGTAGTCGTCTACATTTTAGAGGAAGATTAATCTGTTTCTTTGAGAGACACTGTTTACTGACAAGCCTTAATATACATTACATGCTGCTATTCAATGATCCAGAGATCACAATATTTTTAAAATAGAATTTCATTTATTTAGATAAAGTGCAAAACAGAACATAAAAGCATGGTAGTTTAGAAAGCAGCAGCACAATTTCTCTAAAGAAGCACATTCATCAAGCAACACATAAGGACAGAGTTTGACAAGTACTATGTTAGTATCAAGGCAGCTCTACCTACAACTACAGCATGATACATGACTGACCCTGTAACCACCTTCCTCTAGGCCTAAATCTGCTGGGTGATTTGGCACCTCACAGTCTCTTGGCCAGCACCTGCCTCTCCTTCTGCTAAGGCTTTCAGGAAGACCCTGAGCTCTACCATGGGGAGGGGAAGGGCTGCCCTGCCTGTTGGCCCTTGGAGTTCGCTGCTCCCACTCGGAGATGCAAGAGGCCACAGATACACTGCTAGCGCTGGGGGAAGGAGGGGCTGGCCTGACAACTTTGGGAAAGATATATTCTGGGTCCTCACAAGAGAAGGGAGCAGTGACGTTGGACTGCACACAGATTTCAGTTAGTACAGATAGATGACATGCACATTGTGTTTGTTTAAGAATAAAATAGCATGACAGTACAAGATCAGTTACCAGGGTGTGAAATTATTTTACAAGAATTATATACAAATATTACAAAAATGTCATGCAAGTGGGGAAAAAAGCAGAAATATTAGCTTATGGATCAAGTCATAAATTAAAAACGTACAGGCATGGGGGAGGGCGAGGCTGATCTCTTTGCAGGCACTCTGTCCTTTTCTCTGGAAGGTCGCTGCGGTTTTTCTGGTCGGGTGTCTGCCTTGGTCTCAGTTACTATAGCTTTAAGCTGCTTCAGCTTTTCGTCCTTCACCCAAAGCTTGTTCTGCATTTCCAGTTCCTTGGCATTTACTCGCCTCTCCTGAAAAAAACAAAAAAAACCAAAAGCGTCAGAATAAAACCTGCTCAGAACTTGGATCAAGGTATTACAGGAGCTACGCTGAAATAAACAGGACAAGGCCCAATGGAAAACCAACTTCTCTAATCTAACATGGCAATGTTTTTAGTCAATGTACTTGTGTGTAGATCATTTAAATAATAATCAGTAACCGAGTATCAAAAAGCAAGAATCTACACAGGTAGAAATTAACCAGAATATAATAACCTTTTTAAATATACTCAGAGACTCCAAGGCAAAATCAGTAAAAGCTACTCACACACTCCTTCTGCCACCGGACCTTTTCGTCAGTGACCAACCCTTGCATGCGTGCCTCCATTCGCTTCTTTTCTGAGAGCTCCCGCTGTAACCTCTGCTCCTTGGTCTCCAGCTCCTGCTGTAAGGTACGCTTATCCTCCTCATAGATGTTTGTAGTTTTCTGTAAAATATCAATCTGGACACAAAGAAAACCATTTAGCTCCACGCTCTACATAAACAGTGACACTCATTTCTTGGTTGCGGAGTCAAATCTTTAGAATTACCTTGTACTCCAGCATTTTTGATTTTTTCTCCAGGCGATCAATCTCATTTTTCTGGTTCTGGATCATTTTGTCCTTCTCACCCAGCTTGCCTCTTTGCTCATGAATAAAATTCTCTTTGGAGATGAGGTTGCCATCTAACTGTTGAAGCATGGACTTCAACATATTGGCTATGAAGTAAATAACCAATTAGTATTTACATTTACAGCAGACACTGCAACTGCAAACCACTGAGAGGAACATACCAGCTTTGTTGTACTCATCAGTCATCATCTGGCGGATCTTATGACGCTTCTCCAATACCTCAATTAATCTAGGCAGTGAATGGTCATCAGTAGGGTCAGAGATTTCACAAGGAGGCAATGGAGGCAGACTTTGCAACAGCTGGCTAAGGGCTGTGGAAGGTTCTGGACACAAAGACATAACCATTAGAAACAAATAACTTCGACCTAGCTTAAAAGTGTCATCCTGTACAAGAGGACAAGCAATACCTCCATCAACTGGGCCTCCACGCTCCTGCAACCGGCGAGACAGCTCCTCTTTGAAGGCCTGGTTCTTCTGTCTGCGTCCTGCAGCAAAGCCACAGATGGGCCTGTCAACAGGCCGGGACACTTCCACTTCCTGAGTCATCTCAGCAAACCGCATCACCAGCTGCCAAGCACACACACAGCACAGCACAGTTGCAGCTGCACAATACTGGATATCAGAATTTAATTCAAAACTCAAACACAAAACCAGTATTAGCTTACCATTGTTTCTTCATAATCATCAGCCTTCGGGTTCACACAAACCACCATTCTGACTTTCCCCTCTCCATCAAAATAATTTTTGAACAGATGGGTCACTTTAGAGTCTCTGTATGGAACCATCTGAAAAGAAAACTTGTACATGAATACAACACACCACCATGTCATAAATGGAAAATAAAAGGAAGGGAAATATTAAATACCTTATTTGTTCCACACATCTGATTCTCTCGGAGAACTTCAATGCATGTCCGGAGAGTCATCAGAGACTGATTGATGTTGCCTGGAGAAAAACGAAACAATTGCATTTTAAATGAAACGCAGGGTTTCAGAAAAGACGATTACTTCTTTTTTTTTTTTTACTGAGACAGTTAACCTGCTTCACGAAGGCGGCTGCCCTCTGCACGGGTTCTGCTTGTCCGTTCGCTGCCAGCCAGATCCACCAGACACAACTGACTCACATTCACCTGGTTCTTATCCTGAAAGCACATTTGAACAAACTTGAGCTAAATTTGGGAAAGGACATATCATCCTAAAGCCTTCCCATCAGCCAACTGTGCAGGAATACAAAAAAAAAAAAAGAAAAAGTACCTGAAGGACATTGTCACCATCTGCATCCAAAGGTGCTTGTGCCAATTTAACGATGAAGACACTGTGTGATCTGCTCGACTCACGATTTAACTGAGTGTTTGCAATCTTACGCTTCTTTTGACCTGGTAGTTAACATTTAATGACAAAATATAATAAAAGCTGTAGATGATAATAGGTATCATGCATCAAGCATATCAGGCATCTCAGCTCACCTCTCCAGAAGACTTCAAATGCTTCATCTGTTGATTTTACTTCAACCTCTGTGCACCCAGCCACATACATGTTGTGGTTTTGATCTTCACGTAAAATCTTGGACTGGGGTGGTCTGAAAGAAGCAAAGAGAACATCTTAAAACATGTTAAACTTGTGTGTAGAAACAAACAAGCACAAAAAAATATATTTCCCATCCATGCTGCACTGCCTTAGAGCAGAAGCATAAGACAAACGGCAATCAAAGCTGCAAGACATTCTCTATAAGCCAAAAACATAGGCAACAGACAACAAAGCTCAGACAACAGCACGGCACATCACAGCTACAAAGCGGGAAAAAACAACATTTTGCTCAAGCTTCAATCTATCCACAGGCGCTATTCACTGGTCACGTACATGAACTCAGTGTTGTGCCGCAGAGGTGTCCCTACACCATTCCACCTAGCAAAGGAACAGAAACATTTAAACTGCAAGCTAAAGTGTGAATGTCCATCTGACATACACAGACATTAATTATGCACTGTGTGTTTCACACAATTATTTTTGCCCATGTAAAACACAAGCAAACTCTAAAGTAACCAAAACAATGAGCTTACTTTGGCCTTATTGGGTCAAATTGAGCTTCCTCCAGAAGATCATAGATGTAGTTATTGTATATCTCAATGTAGGAGACAAACACACTGTAGCTACTGTCCTCATCCACCCCTGAAGCCTTACAAGCTTCTTCTGGATTGATCATGTCAGCAAACTCAGGATCAGCTCTTTGCCTGTGAAACGAAATAAGATGTAACCACTGCAAAAATAACCAGTCAACACATTGCATTAAGGTATACTGTTATGTACCGTGAGGATGGGGTCTTCGGTACAGTTGGCTGACTTTCTTGTTTCTGTCGTTCTAAAAGAGCATCCACCTGGTTTTGCACTTCCATGCCATTCTTATCATCTGGCTTGAAGACCTGAAAAATAAGTTAACAAATAAATAAATAGTAGAATATTTTACATTTACCAATGAAATAATAATAAAAATAAAAAACACAGAATGTCACATACAAATCTTTTGGCCTGGTAAGGACCAATGCTGTTGAAGATCATGTCCAGTGAGCGGGGAAGGAGACCACCTTGGCCTGGGGAGCCAGTCATCGTGTAGGTTTTTCCACTGCCAGTGACACCATAGGTGAACAGAAGACCTAAAAATTTAAAAAGGCAAATGTCAATCAATAAATATATAAAAGTAAACCATATTATATTTATGAATATTCTAAATGAACTATTTTGGTACCATTTTTGCAATGAAGAAGATCTTCCACAAGAGGTTTTGCAACATCCTCAAACAGTTCCATCTGTGTGGTTTTAATCCCAAAAACCTTCTTAAAGGAATACTGTGTCTGCAAAGCAGGAACAATGAATGCCACAATCAATGACACTGGATTATGTGAGGAATAAACACACACACATACCAGACTGTTCATCAAAAATAATGCAACATATTTCATAACTAAATATAGACTATGATGAGACACACTGCATTGGTTATTTCATTTTGATATATAATGTTATGTTTTTTAATATTTAATGGAAAATTGTGAAGAGCATTACAACAAAATACTACGAGCATTTTTTTCATAGTATATGTGAACACATTCCTTGCAATGTCGTGGTTTAAGCCATGCTTATTACCCACAAGATATATTATTGTTCTAGTTTATCATGTCCTGCCCCATCAGAAAACATGATCTATTATATAACAGTTAGTTCCAACCACAAGGTCTGATTTGGTTGAGTGTTTATCCACAAACACGGCAACACTCCGCTGCATGCCATTTTAAGCAATGAATTTGACAGCTGTAGGAGACCCTCAAGTAGTTCTTAAGTTTTAACTTTTTGTACAAACAGAAAAAAACTGATTGTATTTTATGAGTGTGTAAAAGTAAGCCAAAAAGTAACGTAAACACCCTGAGAAAATGCCTAAAACAATTAAGACTGAAAGCTGAACATTGAGTGAGTGGAAAACGTTTCTGTAACACAGTAACAATCTACTGATTGAAGAACTATATAATTGGCATAAGGAAATGCCAGTATTAAAACTTATCAAACGCTATGTTCATGACTCAGTTTATTTATTTCATACCTGATTGCTTTCCCAAACTGCTGTTTAAAAGCAATAGAATAGTCAAGGTTGTGCGTTATCGTAAAATAAAAGCACGGCTGTGATTAAGTGCGACACTCGACCTTCGCCTTCATCACGGTCATGCTGATATTTCATGATAACACACTCCCTCTAATGTTTTACTGATTCAGTATTACATGGGGAAATAAAACATAAGTCATAGTATGTAAAATAAGATAAAAACATGGAAAAAATAACCAGACAACACACCATAAACAACTAAACATACAGGCATGTTTTGTTTTAATAATGTATGTACACATATCAAAAGCGTACATATTTTGGATAGTGTTGCTAAACTGTGTTACTATATCTAACTGGAGGTGCTGGTGTGCGACTTATACAACGACAAGCTAAAGTAAATGGCCCATCTACATAAAAAGTTCCTTCTTATGAGCTCAAGACTTCAGGAAGTCAGTTCAGGAAGTCTCATGAAAACACCACGGCTGTGCACAGAATCAGGGGAAAACAAACTGCCATGTCTTTTTAGATTAATCAACACATGGGCATTAACATATCTACTGGTCAAATTTGTATCAGCTGCTATACAGATCACTATGTAAAAATAGACATGACTAATCACAGTTATTCAGCTAGCTCACTGCTCAAAAAAAAAAACATGAAGCCCTCAACTGTCAAAAGGCTTTCAATTCTTAAATCCACCTACCTCTTTAAACTCTCCATTCCTGTTGGCTTTGAGGCCATCAGGGGCATGGAGCTGGATGGTTGTACTACTGATCACCTCAATGCAGCATTCTTCATCCTCTACACCTAGTGGACGCACACGACAGTACACCTGCACACACACACACTCATAAAGCCACATTCAGAGTCTGAAGGTGCTTAATAACCATCATGTCCATTATTAACCGTGATGTTTGTTGTGTATTAGATATAAATATACTGATGTACTCACTCCGACTGGATCCTTCAGGTTGTTGGTTGGTTTTTTAGGAGGGAGTCGGCGAGGGGTCTTGCCCTTGCTGTAATAGAAGAAAAATAGCATAACTAGAAAGCCAAATGAAGGAGAAAGGTTTAAATGTTTCCTACAATATGCAAGGATTACATTACATACACAAGTATAATACTCAATGACTTATTATTAGCCGAAAGCTAATAATAAAAAAGCCATATCATGATTAAACTGAGTATTTGTGCAGGTTATAGCTAACTGTTATATACAATGTTGCTCTAGGAGGACCAAATGAGTGGATTAGCATCAGTATAGAAAGTTAGCTAGGTAATAGACAGAACCTGTTTGTGCTAGTCTACTGGTACAGGACTGCTAACATCAGATAAGACTAAAGGTTTTCTGTAGTAATTATACTGTTTAATATATAAATGACTCCCAGACCAAGATTAAATGTAATAAATAGAGTTACAAATGTAGTCAAATCACAGTCTGGTTAATAAAATAGCTAACGCTAATTAACCTTGCGAGACTGAGATTGATAACTAACTAGCTCTAGGCTATATCAGCTAGCCAAGACTGGTCACTAACTACATTAACTACTATTATTCACTGCCTAGCAACTGTTTATTACTAAAAAAACAAATATTTATTTTAGTAAAACATTTTAAGTGAAATATAATCCAGTACTCACGTAGGCCGTAACATCCTGTGTCCTTTCTGTTCAGATGAGTGTGGGTCTGAAACCTCTCTCTCTCGCTTTCTCTCTCTCGCTTTCTCTTCTCCACTCGGACAAATTCGAAATTCGTTCCCTCCGACTACCGACAAACAAGTTTTTCAAATCGTACCAATCACAGCGCAGCAAAACCGCCCGAGCCTACTGAAGCCCCGCCTCTGTGTACGTCATATCCGTTATTCTGCTCCGCCCTCTGTCTCGCTGCTGTTCTGATTATTAACAATTTCAAGTTCAAAATAGGAATACTATATTAATATAATATTATAGAATATTATCTCCTTATGACAAAAGTAAAAAAAACACACTTTGCTTATTGTCTCGGGTAACCTGGAGAACTTGCCTCAGGAGCTTTTACATTTTTTACTTTATTTTTATAAAACACAGTAATCTGTTATTTTATACATTGTTTTTTTTTTTACTGACAGAATTAATAAAATACGTATCTATAACACAATTTGTACTAAAAAATAGAACGCCTGAGACTTTTATAAAGACAGTAGTGTTTATATAGACACTATTTAGTATTCGGACACGTATACATTACACCTACAGGAGCTAATTCAACAATCCATATGCACAGTTCTACATCTGAGTCTACATCCATACGCTCCTCTATAATACTCTCCACTCTCTTTCTACAACAGTTTGGTGTGTGAGGTCAGACACTGATGGACAGGCGACTGTGAGGTCAGACACTGATGGACAGGCGACTGTGAGGTCGGACACTGATGGACAGGCGACTGTGAGGTCGGACACTGATGGAGGACAAAAGGGGACCTGGCTGGAAATGATCGTTGAAGTTTATCGTAAAGGTGTTTGATGGGGTGGAGGTCAGACAAGTACTTCCACACTAAACTCACCCAACCATGCCTTTATGGACCTTGCTTTGTGCACTGGGGCACAGTCATGCTGGAACAGAAAAAGGCATTTACCAAAGAGTTCCCACAAACAGTGGAAGCATACAATTGTCCAAAATATATTGGTATAATGAAGCATTAATATTTCCCTTCACTTGAACTAAAGGGCCTAAGCCAAACCCTGGAAAACAACCCCATGTCGCTATCCCTCCTCCTATCTACATCACTGGCTAAACACTCAAACAAACTAAATCTGTTAATGCTAGCAAGTTTGTCAATTTGTCGGTATTAAAAAAATCATGATACCAGTTGGTGTAATTTGACAGGAAATTGAGGCAAATGACTAATGACTTGTTTTAAATGTAGTTTCTAGTATCAATTGAAAACAGATATGCTAATATCTGACAACCTGAAAATTCCAATAATTAATTAATCTATTAAAACAGTTTATTGATAAATATAATAAATATTATTATTTGAAATCACAAAACTTTCCAGAAATGTAAAAGCATTTTCACTGTACATGTGGGAAATCACCATCTTGAAATTTAAGGAATAAAAAAATAAATCACATACTGAGTGTCAAACACAAGCCAATAAAAAGCACAACATGAATCATCAGTTCAAATTTGAACTAACTAATTAACAGATCTCTAACAGGAAATCTCCAATAATTAACACAGTTAAGAAGGTCTTGTGTAGAACATGTCTTAATAAATGAAAAACAATTCTTCACATTTTTTCCTGTCTTACAATAAAACATGCTTTTGCATGCTGTGACTCAGAAACTGCAGCAAAATGTGACCTTTTCAAATCGTTGTCCTGCCAAATCCTTGTGCAGAAAAGTGCCTTACTGAAGACATAGATTATACATAGACTGAAGGCTGCACAAAGCAGTGCTGCACCCACTGTGTTGCTGAAGCTAATGGGTTGTGAATGAGTCAGAAGCCATTGCTTCCGTAAAGTCATGTCTAGCTCAACTGCAGCGAGCTGGAAGTACGTGCTGGTTATTGCGAACACATGAAACAGCTGGTGACTGTGCCCTGTGGAAAAAAAAAGAAGAAACATGAAAAGCAAACAACTAGCGTGATTAACTGATAAAAATAAGTGGATGTACAGGAGTTCCTAAAAAAGTGTGAGGCAAGTGTTTTGTATTTTGTATATAAATGTGTGTTAAACTGAATGGTAAAAAACACCTATATAGTCAAAACTTCCAGGTGCCAGGCGTTCGGGTAGGTGTGAGGCAAAGAGGAATCCTGTAAGTAGTGCCAGTGCAGTGTGCTGGTAGTGAACAGTAGTGGCTTCATTGACTGTACAATCTTCTCCAACACACACAAAAATCTACAAGGGCAGACAAGGCAATCAAAATGACAAATGACATAACTGGAACATAGAATTTACCACTACATAAGATATCTCATATAATAATGATGACAATTTGACTAAAGATCTGGCAAGTACTCACCCTATAAAACAAAGGGATATTGTCAAAGAGATATGGAAACGCAAAGGACACGATCCGTAGAACTTTCCCTAATTTCACATTTGTTTTCCCAACAGACCTATGAAAAAAATATTTTAAATAAAATATTAAAATGTATACAACTTTTATGTAATTTCTAACATTTAATGAAGAAATCACCAACTGAAGTTACCTTTTATTTATATGGCAGTTGTAGTCAATGAAGGGCAATCCAAGCCTAAAGAAGTATTTAAAAAAGATATAATACAGGAATTGATGACTTTGATGACTTTGTATTGTCATGAGTTTGTACAAGCACATTTCAAATGCTTTCAGCTAGGAGTCAGAGAAGAGTGGGCATTAACACTTTAGAGAATAAAACTAAAAACTGTATTTTAGAGGGAAGCACAAAATGTGACTAAAACTAAAACTGCAGCCTATATTGAAAACGGTTTAATTTGCTAGTGCCTGAGAAAGAACAATGACATGATTATAGAAAAAATAGTAAAATTCTATTTTCAAAAAAATGTATTTGTGGCTCCAGGACCATGGTCAAGCATCGGCTGTGAACAGAAAGGAGGCAGGTTGAACTGGCAGGTAACACACAATGATTCTCACATATGTCTCATTACAAGCTGGTGTCTATGTGCTTAGTGTGGGCCATAACTGGCAGAGTTGGTGGAGCTCACAACACACTCACACAAATAACCAGGGCTTGGAAACTGGAAAACCTACAGCAGCATATATGGGAACTGGGAAACTCGCTATGGCAGCACATATAATAAAATTGAGCTGGGAAACTGAATGAGATGAAGCCTGTGCCAAAATCCTTTAGTTAGTTTGTCTTTTTGTTAAGTTTGGTTGGGAGAGCACTGAAAAAATGACACAGTAAATAAAATGTGACCTTGGTAAAATTTCACAAGCTTCCTGAGTCACACACTGGAATCTTGCAGTGGTGCTAAAACCTGGGAACTGGGAAGACTCAGTTTTCACTATGGAAGCCTCCACCAGACCCAACAACAGCTGCCCTTCAAGGCCAATGAGCAGAAGCAGGTAAAAAGCTGGCAGGTCCACCAGGAGCTGCTTAAGCCCACCACCTCCCCATGTGTGTCCCCTGACACTGTACCACAGAGTACACATCTGGCCACTCTGGCACTGACTGGCTATTACTATCCCATCTGAGTGCGCTTTCTGATAAGTTAAAGTTGGGGGTAAGGGTGGCAATAAATAAATACGAGTCCAGAGCTCCATAAATTTCTCGTGACTCTTCCTCTGCACCTCAAACATTGCCTACAGAGCTGTACAGTATTATTATTCTGAATCATTAATCTCACCTTGAGTAACAGGCCAGTCCAGTGGAGAAGACAGAGTTGAGGATGGCAGTGGGAATGTAATATTTATGGAAAACACTGTTCACCCATTTCTCAGGAAATATGTAGGAAGAGTATGTGATGGCAGAACCTGTTGTTGCATAAACATTTAAATAAAAGCCTTTGTAAATAATCACTTTGGTTTACTCTAGTTACACAGCAATCTGACGTAAACAATTCCTTTAGTCCGTAACAATTTATCATTATTTGACAGAATAAATAATTATTTCAGATTCATAAATCAATATTCTACACATACTGAATTTCAAGCACCTAACCTAAGCTGTAGAAGCTTAGTGCTCCATAATCGAAGAAGAAGCAGATGTGTCTGGCACGTTCAGACATGGTACTAAAGGTGTGTGCACAGCTAGAAGCCAGTGGGTACAAGCAGCAGGACAACAGAAAGATCAGAAGAGGCCAACAGTAGGAGTCCCTCCAGTCTTCCTCTATTAACACCATAAAGAGCTTCCACAAGAAGAACCTAGCAAAACAGTACATTTAACAATACAGGGCTAAATTACAGTCTATTTTTTTAGGTGTGGGCTGCATGGCGGAGCAATGAGTAGCATATGGTCTCGTGTATTCATGAGTCTGCACACAGCCTTATAATGAACTGGTTTATACCTTCCTCACACCTACTGTTCCAAAGAATAGACTGTGCAACTCTTCATGTACCAGTGATAAAAAATATGCAATGCAAATTGTGATCTTAGACGTGGACAGAAGATCATAAGATTGATGGCATTTAGATTTGCTCCCAGAATTAGCCCCCATTTTCTCATGAATAAAAAAGGAAGGTTTAGAGAAAGAGAAGGGAACATTTCAGAAATCAAATTCATTAATTCATCAATTATGTATTATTTCTCTACAGAACAACTGGGAACCAGGCAACTAGGTACTGGTAACTAGAATCAAGTCTACAGAAATTGTGTTTGTCATAATATATATTCTAGCATTGCATGATTTATGATTCTAATTAGCCAGTAGTCAGTCATTATCTTATCCGCTTTGTCTGCCAGGGTCGCAGTTTGTCCAGAGCCCACCCGGAATCACTGGGTGCAAGGCAGGAATAACCCCTGAACAGGGCGCCAATCCATCACAGGGGCTATTTACAAATCCAATTTACCTACCATGTGTGTTTTTTAGGAAGTGGGAGGAAACTGGAGCACGTGTTGAAAACCCATACTCATCACAGATAGAGACCAGAGCGAGGTTTAAACCCACAACTCCAGATCTCTGTGTAGCACACATACAACTTTCATCGCCACCATCCCATTTTAATTAGTCAGTAGGTGATGGTTAATTTTCTACAAGCTGCAAGGTTTGTAAACGTGTTTGTCTTGATATGTTATTGTTTCTATAGTAACAACTTACCTAGGGGGTATTCCAGAAAGCAGGTTAAGTGACCAACGGTATGTTAACTGCGAGTTCACTAAAACCCAGAGTTTTCTGTTCCAGAAATCAGGATTAAAGAGACTCAGTGTCAGTTGCTATAGCAACTTACGCTCTGAAGCTACATTCCTATACTGAACCCTAACCCAGAGTTAAACACATTACTTATGAGAAAGGGCGTGTCCTTTACTCCAGGATCCAGTGGACATGGAGGACCGTGTCATTAGACCCTGATTCATGATTAATGTCCCCATTAATATTACTGTTTTATATCTTAATTATCGACAGTAACTACATTTTAGAATATTACACATGGTACATTTTTTAATGTAAGCTGTCTGTAGAGTGTAGAGGATGATTAAAAATATCGGGATGATTAAACACATTGACAAGGCGGTCTGTCTGAAAAGTCTGTCTAGTGTTAAAACACATGAATAGTTTTGTGCTGTTTCCTGAACATAAACCTGTAATGACATTAAAAACGAAATCAAACAGAATCAAGAAAATAAAAAGTGAAAACACTGTGAACCAGTGGATAAATACCTCCACACAATTACATTTAGGATTTCCTGAATGTAGTCATTGTCTGACCTACATAACAATTACACCTTCAGAACATAAAAGAGATGACGTTAAAGGAAAATCTGTCCATAGCATTAATGTACAGTTAGTGACCTTCACTGTTCAGCTGTACTCCTCTGTCTGTGTCAAAGGTGGTGGTTGCCCTGCTGTCTTATGAGTCTTCTTCCTACTCCTACTTCTACTGAGCCATGCCTGTAGGCTACTAGTAGTTATATAAAGAAAGTCATACACATTGTACAATGTATTTCATCTTGATCTGCTGATGTGTGCCCAAATAAATAAATACGAAAACGTGTAAAATATTACAATGTGTTAAAATATTATGAT
>JAOVVF010000036.1:22679382-22690689 GCA_028565595.1 Duopalatinus emarginatus | reverse complement strand
GTTTGTTATTAAATTACTTGGGTTTAGATTAACAGTATTAATTTTGTGCCTTATGTTTTCAACTTTATCATTGAAAACATTCATAAAGTCATCACTACTACATACAGATGATGTGAACACTTCTGTAGTGGTCTCCTTCCTAGTTAGTTTTGCTAAAGTATTAAATAAGAACCTAGGATTATTTTTGTTATCTTCTATTAGTAAGGAGAAATATTTTGCTCTAGCAGCACTAAGAGCTTTTCTATAATTTAGGGGACTCTCCTTCCATGCTATTTGAAACACAACCAGGTTAGTTTGACGCCACTTACGTTCCAATTTTCGAGTGATGTTTAAAAGGGTGCGTTCAATCATTATACAACGGTGCTAGTTTTTTCTCTTTAACTACTTTTGTTTTAAGCAGGGCTACACAATTCAGAGTACAACAGAATGTTGACTCTAAGCATTGGGTTGCCTGATCTAGCTCAGTTGAGTCGGACGGCAAACCAATCAAAGCTGATAGATCTGGCAGTTTCCTTACAAAACTATCTGCAGTAATTGTTGTAAATGTAAGTTTCAGGCTGTACTGATGTGAAGAGTATAGCTTCATTCATTTCATTTATTTACGGCATTTGGCAGAGTGATTACGGCATTATGGCACCCTTATCCAGAGTGACTTACAAAAGTGCTTAGTTAAATTCTTGAAGTATCTAAAACTAGTGAAGGTAAATCAGGATTCAATAACTTAGACCAGAATTCTACTAGAAAAGAGTCATGTAGTATCAATCATCTAAAATTTATATTTATTGCATTATCAGAACAAACTCCTGAGTACTTCTATATTTTTGTTCAGCTCGGGAACAGACACAGTCTCAATGTGATGAAACCTAGGTGACAACTCTAAGCAGCTGGCAGACAGTCGGATTAACCTGCTTGTCTGCTCCCTGACCTTGGCTGTGGATTGTCATGGACTAACTAGGCCTGTTCTAAGGCTATGTCCTATGCTACAAAAAATGAGAGCAGCACCTTCCCGAGTGAGATGGATTCGCCACCGAGTCGTCACCCATTCGCCCCGCTGTGAGGGCTCTAATGCCGGAGAGGGTGCACTTTTATCTCCACCTAAGGCATCCTCTTTTTCCACTACTGAAACAACACTAGTCTCACTATCACTAACTCTCTCTAATGACTGGATGCGCACCTTTAACACTGATATCTTTTCCGTCAGAGTTCTAATTAAGGTACACTTATCACATATAAAATTATGACTAATGACGGAGGAAGACTGACCGAACATTCTGCACTCCACACACTGAACAAGCTGAATGTTGGTCATGATTATAGTTAACGTACCTTATGTGAACTTGATGGTATTGGTGCGGCATGGTTGGCGTCCGCATGCTTTTAAAAAAAAACAAAAAAAAACAGCAACACTTGACAGAAAAGATAAAATAAAAAATTGTCAACATGTATACTAAATCATTAAATTTAGCAGTTATCCAACCTCTGGTTAAAAAACCTAACCTTGACCCCTGCCAGTTGTCTAACCTGTCTAATATCTAACCTCCACTTCATCTCCAAGATTCTAGAAAAGGTTGCAGCACAGCAGTGCTGTTTATACCTGCATAGATTTAGGTCTGATCATAGCACAGAGACAGCACTGGTTAAAGATGTGAATGACCTGTGACTGGCCTCTGATTAGGGTTGTGTCTCTCTGCTTGTACTGCTTAAGTGCTGCTGTTGACACCACTGATCATGCTATTCTCCTTCATAGGAGAGAAAATGTTGTGGGAGTTAAGGGAACAGCCTTGTCCTGGTTCAAGCCTTATTTGAGTGACCATTATCAGTTTGTAGATGTAAATGGTGACTATTATTTGCACAGTAAGGTAAAGTTTGGTGTTCCACAAGGTTCTGTTTTAGGCCTGTTTTATCTTCTCTATGTAATTGGTCTGTATAATGTATTACGTTATTATATATTTTTTATTTTTAGACATGCAGTCCCAATTAAATATTAATTTGACTTATTTGTTTATTTTTGCCATTTGTGCTGTTCTGCCTTAGAGTGGTTGTAGCTATTTGTAAATGTTTTTTTTTCTTTTTACCACTACTGTCACACAGTATTTTTTTTCCTTTTCTTCAATAAAGTTTATCTCTTTTTATCTAGTTATAAGGAACGGAAATACCCTTGGATGTTTGTGAGCTTGATTTTATTGTTTTGATATTTTAGAAAGAACCAAGAGATCCTGCCAAATCATAGCAAGTATTTCTGTATGTTTTCACAATCATAAAATATGGCCTTTTGATCATAGCCAGTTTTGCCAATGATCAAAATCTACATAGTATCCAATGACAGGGTTTTACTCAAAGCAATGTAAGCATCTTGAGCAACAGACACTTTCAGTCTGAAGATTAATAGTATCTATGGTAACTATGTATTAATAGTATCTATGGTAAGAACTATGTACTGTTTTGATAGAGAAGGCTTTTGTTTGTATATTGTAGCACAGTATCCTTATTTCCAAATTACGTCTCTGTTAGTTATCCAGTTGTTTCAATCAAATTTTGAAAATACTCCACAAACTGTCATGTGCTCAAAATATTATTAGAAAAAAACACTGTCACAATCGGGTTGGTGCTTTTATAAAGTCTAAAACTCAACAGCTTGGCTTCATATTAAGTTATAAGTTAGGTTAGTCAGTTACAGTTACTTAGGTCCACACATGTCCCTCATTTGCATACCACTATAATATTGCGTTTACATCTTGTGTTTAAAACTGATTTTTGTCCCCATAAAGTCTATACAATAAAAACGTACAACGAACGAGTGCAAATACATTTCTATATAGCTTTGCTGAATTATACTATTGGTTTGATAAATAGAAATGTACATTACTGATTGTGGTCAAGCCCCATTTTTAAATACCCCTCACTGAAAAACCAGAAGTCCAAAGAGGGAAGCTGGACTTGATCCCCTAACTTTCTCCATAAGACTAACACTAACCCTAACCCACAAGACCCTATACAACCCAGAATGACAAACTCACAACCAACTTGAATCATACTAAGGTGTCTCCACACCTGATCTTTTTTTTCCCTTCCACTCCAGTAGGAGGAGCTAGAACAGGATTAGGTCTGACTTCACCCCATGGACTTTGCATTCTTTGGGTATTTGTGATGTTTAGTCATTGCTGGCTTTTACCAGAATGCAGGAGGACCAACATCCTACTGGTTTTCCCATCTGCTTAACACAGATTACAGTAAAATCAGCCGAGAAACAAAAGCAAGACTGCTGAGCATCACTTGATCCTAAATCATGCATACATCAACAACAGACTCCATCTTGCCATAGAAATTTATTCACAGAAAATAAGTATATTATACACATATAACACCTTTTTCTTAGTATTGTCTATATTGTGTTTCATGCATATATGCTGATGATTTTGTGGAACAATTTAAGATCTGCGTAGCTGAACCAGAGTGATATTGGCAAAGCGCCCAAGGATCCCTGCCCATGCCTGCTGCTGACTCTCTTGCTTCTTCTTGTGGACCTGGTAGGCTGAATAGATCATTCCCAGAATTAGTGTTTCGAAATGTTCCCTATTAAGGGTCTGTTCTTCCTCTGCAAGCATGACAAGCAGTTCCTCCATCGCTGGCACAGTTTTGGGTATGTCATCATTTATAAGGTTTAAGAAAGTTCGTCCCTGTCTCATAGACGCCATTTCTTTGTCCCACATTTGAACATTGTTGTCTTCATCAATCACAAGTCCACTCAGTAAAAACTAGGATGAACAGAGTGATAACAATGTAATATTTTCTTATATATCTTTTACTATTCCAATATTGTTCGTAACACACCTTAATAACACTTTGCTTCCCATTTTGTCTTGGGGTAATCCTCCTGACCATGTTCCAGTACATTATTAGCTTAAGTTAGATAACCCTTGCAGACCTGAGCAATTGAGTATACTTAAAAATTTTCGCTTAAAAGAACTCTGACCTTTAGGAGTGCCCACTTGCATTTAGGCAGTGGGTGTTATGAACAGTATTGAAATGCAAAAACTATTTGAAAAAATACGCAGTACAATTTTTAATCCCAAAATACATAATTTTCTTAACATATAGGATTAAAATCCTACCTCATATACCAAGTTGGCATCACTGACAGTGTTGATTAAAGTTGGGCGTGGTTTTCCTTGAGAAACAGCTAATGCATCTGCACACAATGTTTATATATTAATTTTCTTTAAAATATTAAATTAATAAATGTAACAATGCAAAAACTTCAAAAACATAATAAAAATAAATAAATATTTAATGCATAAATAATTACAAATGAAAATGCTTTTCTCTCTAAGCAGTACATAAAGAAGCAGAAAGAAGTATTTCAAGACAGTTAGATCAGTAGACATACTGTTTAGCAGGGCTAAAATGATTAGACGATTTGAATGGAGACAACATTATCTTTCATTAATTAATGGTAGGTTACACTAGTTTCTGAACAAAGTATCTATCGCAGGCTACTAAATCTAATCTAATCCCACTGTTTTATGAATCAAAATCATATCAGATCATAGCAGATTCAATAAAATCATCAAATACAGAATCACTTATTGTAGTTGTAAAACTACTAATGATTAGGGTACAATAGTAATCCCAGTATAATATCTAAATTTTGAATAAAAGCCATTACAGAAGTTCTGTTTGTCTGGGACAAGTTAGACTACATGGTGGCATTTTTCACAGATATATCATTATAAAGCTTTATTTACACACAAACACTTAACAGGCACACAGTTAACATACACTTTATAATCACATACTAACACTGGCGTTCTCTTTTGTCATGAATATACCATATAGTCCTAAAATGAAAGTCTCCAATGAACAAAAAACTGTCAACATTTCAGGCACTTAAGTTAAAGTCTAAAACAGTTGAGCCAACACTGTATAACTGTATAACTGGCCGATGAAATTTTAGGAATGCACAGTCGGTTTCATGGATAGGCAGCTTTATTCTGATTATTAAATATACTCCTGGCTGCATACATCATACCAAACTCTGTACATTTACAAGGTGCACAATATAACAAGCTCCAGGTCATGAATAGATTAAAATACAAGCTGTATGATACATAAGATTTTGATAGCAACTCATTGAATTGAAGTAAAGTGAACCACTCATTTACCACTGTGTTTGTACAGATAGTGCAATGACCTCTGCATTTAACCCATCTGTGTTATGAAACACATACATACACATACTAGTGAACCCACACTAGGGCAGTGAGCACACTTGCCCAAAGTAGTGGGCAGCCTACCCACAGTGCCCAGGGAGCAGTTGGGGGTTTGGTGCCTTGCTCAAGGACACTTGCCAGTTCCAGGGATCAAACAAGTGACCTTCCAGTAACAAGCCCTGAGCTATGCCTATGTTAACGCCTCAATAGCATTAACAATAAACCTTTTTTAAAGGAGACATGTCATATGCTTTTTAATTATTACCTTATTACCTTATCAGTTATTAAAACCAGTTAAGGACAAGACTGTCTGATTCTGTAGCTGTGTTTTTAATATTAATTAATGTCTAAATTAACGTTTATGGCTCTTCTAGATTCGGAAAAACAATACAGAGGATGGTGTAAAATGCAGGCATCTGTCAAGTCAAGTCAAGTCAAGTCAAGTCAAGTGGTTTTTATTGCAATTTCAGCCATATACAGTAGTGTACAGTACACTACATGAAATAAAACAACATTCCTAAGGAAAATGGTGCTACACAGAACAACAAACTACACAACACAACACAAAGTGGAGGTGTGCAGTGGCATGTGCCATGACATACGGCAATTTACAATAAATATGCAAGACAACTTACAAAACAATAAACAATATACAATAAACTCAGGGACAGGACAGTGCAGTTAGCCCACTGTTTTGTGTCATGTGACCTCTCCCACCTGCTGCTTGGGCACTGTGGTTTGGGGCTGCCCCATGCTCCAGGCAAGTGTGTTCACTGCCCACTAGTGTTCACTACTGTGTGTGTGTGTGTGTGTGTGTGTGTGTGTGTGTCTGTTTCACTGCATGAATAGGCTAAATGCAGAGGTCATGTTCCTCTGTATAACTGGTTAGTTTTGTCTGCCTAATTTCTTTCTGTGACCATTACAGACTGGAGAGGTAACCGTCCAGTATTAAAGACCCAGTATGTCCCCAGGTCACAACAACTGTTTTCAGTAGGATGTCCCCTTTATTTCTATCTCCTCGTTTTGGCTTCAGTTAAATATAATAAACTGAAGACTGATGGCAGGCTGGTGGTTCTCTTGGGATCTCTGGGTTCCTCTTAAACCTTCTCTATTCCGCTTCTATACACTGTGTATTAGACTTTCCCAAACCGCGTTCAAAACAAAATACCGACAAGTCTGACAGCCACTGCCTTACAAAAACGACAAAATGTCACAGATAAGAAACAGACAAAAGTTATAAATATAAAATAGTACCTGGATATGTGTGCCAAATGCCCCCGAAAACCACCACACACAGAAAAACTCGTGCCAAAGTCCCGAGCTGCATCTTCATCAGCATTACTACATCTAAACCTCCACCCGTTTTCAGGAGCTGAAAAACCCAGAGCCAGAATGATATTCAGGACTAAAATCCTCCCAGTCTTCTGTGTCGCAGTTGCTTTTTTTTTCTTTTCTTTTTGCTCTCGCTTTGCTCCACCTGCGGAAAACCCGCGTTTCAGCCAAGTCTCAGTGGAAAAAAGACAGATATCAGTATGTGGTGTTAAAGATCCATCTTCTACATTCAGCAGTGTTCAAACTAAAATTAACTTATTTTATATGGGATTATATCAAAGTACACAAAAACATCTCATAATATTCAAGTAGAGGTTTAAAACCCCTATTTATTTAACCCTATGATATTAAACTTAATGAAAGTAAACTACTCTTTTGACCACTGTGTAGTGAGAATAACCTCTGTTTCTTATCCATCCTACAGTGTAACAAGCACATACACACTAGGGAACAGTGATCACATATGCCCAGGCTGCAGGACTCGAACCTGGGACTTTCTGGTCACATGACAGGTTCCTTAATCACGAGCCTACAGCTGCCCCTGAAGGTGCGCTGTTTCTGGAGATACAGTAATACCAGGCCAATGAGTGGAGTGGACCAGAGAGACTCTGTTCTTAAAAAAACGATTTAATATACAGTCCTCATATAGAGGACATATCAGATATTAAACTTATAAGAACAGATACAACACTTGATCTTGAATTGAAGACAAAACACTGCAATATATCACGGGGGGCAGCCATGGCCTCGTGCTTAGGGAACCAGTCTCGTGACCGGAAGGTTGTGGGTTCGATCCCCACCCAGTGCAAGACATGACTGAGGTGCCCTTGAGCAAGGCACCTAACTCCCCTACTGCTCCCCAGGCACCGTGGTTTGGGGCTGCCCCCCACTCTGGGCAAGTGTGTTCACTGCTCCCTAGTGTTCACTGGTGTGTGTGTGTTTCACTGCAACACAGTAGGCAAATAGTTCACTTTCAGTTATAACTAAATGAATAATAAGGTGTTGGCAAAATATAATGTTAACACATTAATATACTCAAATCATATATTTGTATGTAGGTGTGTTTGGTTCCTGTGTTTGCCTTTTGAGCCATCACAGGAACATTTCCCTTAAAAAGTTTATTTAAAACACACCAGCACTTTAGATGTAAAAATCCTAAAAGCATCCTGAAATTAATTCAATTCTATTCAGACTCAGCTGAAGTGCCCTTGACCAACTTTCCCTCCTGTGGGCAGTGCAGATAGGTAGTGGGCATGTGTGCTCACTGGCCCTCTAGTGAGTGTTTGACTGCACACTGCACAAGTCACATGACTAGTTCACTAGTTTTCTGCTGCTGCTGCAATGACAGACCTCCACCGCAACGTGGCAGCAGCGAGCTACAGAACAACCCACCCAGCCGGATTCTCTCTGTGTCTATTAACATGTAGCAAGCGAAACATGGCTAATCTCAACACGCATCACTGGAGAAAAAGTGCAAAACCTCCGCAAGTACGACATACTGTTTTATAAATAGTAACCTGGTTCAAGTCTGTTTCATCTACAACTAAACCGTCGGTGTTATATTCATGATCTACAGCTAGCGTTAGCTTCTTTATTATTAGCTAGCTAGTAAAAGCTAGGTGTGTAGGTTAACAGGATGAACAGTGGCCAAGCAAACATGAGGCTAGTTATTATAGTTCACTAGGTGGATACAGACTAATGTAATACAGAAGCTAGAGCAGAAAGTAAAGTTGGCTTTGGCCTGTGTGTGTGTGTGTGTGTGTGAGAGAGAGAGAGATCATGACTAGCTGCTCACAGCTAGTCACAACACTTGTTGAAGACATAATGTAAAGCTAGCTACCTGTTAGAGCAGCATTTCTATAGCTTAATCAGTAACTGTAATAGTGTAGCTACATGTTTTATCTGAGTGTGTTTTTTTTTGCTTTACTGTGCTCTTGAGATGACTCATCTTAATCCACTATATCCTGACCAAAGTTGTGGTAGATCCAGCAGGAATACACCCAGAGTGCCAGTCCAGGGCTCTACAGCCACTGTCCACTTTAGAAATACATGTTCATGCAGTTATCAAATCAGCCAATCGGTGGCAACAGTGCAAGGTAAAAACAGTCATGTACATACAAGAGCTTCAGTTAATGTTCACATCACATATTAGATTAAACAAAAATGAAATAAGGAAAAACTGTAATTGTCGCTGGTGGTTGTTGTTGCCAGACTTTGAGTATTTCAGAAACAGCTGATCTCAAACAGTGAGGGTGTGTATGATAAAACCACTCGTGGATGAGATGAGGTCAGAGGAGAATAAACAGACTGGTCAAAGCTGACAGGACATCATTCATTACAACAGTGGCAAGCAGAAGAGGTAGATGGGCTACAAAAGCAGAAAACCAGATCAGGATTCCTCTCCTGTCAGCCAAGAACGAGAATCTAAGGCTATCATGGGTAGACTCACCAAAGGTGGACAGTAGAAGACTTGAGGGAAGGTCTTGGCTGACAGGGGTGGATCCCAGTGCGATTTTCTGATGTTGTAGCCCATCTACCTCAAGATTTATTGTGTAAAGGTGCTTTCCATTTCAGAAATTAACAATTTGAGTAACTATAACATTTCTGGCAGCTCAAAACACCGCCACCAACAGCTATGTCATGGTTAAAGTTACAGTGTTCCCCTTTTTTTCGTTATTCTGGTATTTGATCTAAGCATTAACTAAAGCTCTTGACCTGTATCTGCGTGATTCTTTTCATTGTGCTGCCACATGATTGGTTTTATTAATGTTCAGTTGTGTTTTTTAATAAAGAGAGGGTGAGTGTATGTGCACATATACATTTAGCATAGGCAGCTTTGAGAGGAAAACGGTAGATCCCAGAGAAAGCCCGTGCGAACAAGGGAAGAACACGTGAAAACCAACACACACAGCAACCTGAGCTCACGATTGAAACAGGGTCCCCGAGCTGTGAGGCAGCAGCACTGGCCACTGTATCAGCAGGCTGTCCTGATAACTCATGTTGCTTGATAAAATTTCAGATTTTTAAATTAAGATCAGTCGCTGACTGATTTGTGACTTTAACGTTCATGTCTGTCCTGATTTCAGTCATTTCCTTTTATTCCTCCTGCAACCTAGTTTATAATCAAATAGAGACGTGCTTCTGCCATATGATTAAATGTTTACGTGGTCTGAAATCTCTCCACCAGACCAGACAGCTACAGCCCACATCAGATGCCATGGATTCATGTGATGATGGAGGCCTTAACGTGGGCACGTCCTCTGTGGAGGAAAACTACTTCCAGGGCTACACATTTACAGACCGTTCACACTCCAGCCGTGTGGTCAAGAGCATTATGGACCTGTGTTTGGAGAACGGCTTGTTTGCAGATGTCACCATCACTGTGGAGAGCAGAGAGTTCCACTTACATCGTCTGGTCCTTTCAGCCCAAAGCAGCTTCTTCAGGTCCATGTTCACCTCCAACCTCCGGGAAACGCACGATCGGCACATCGAGCTGAAAGATGTCAGTGCACCTATCTTCCAGCTCCTTGTGGACTATATCTACTATGGTACTATCAAGCTTCAGGTGGAAGACCTGCAAGACACCTACGAAATGGCTGACATGTACCAACTCACAGCTCTCTTTGAGGAGTGCTCTCGCTTCCTCTCGCGAACAGTGGACGTCAAGAACTGCCTCCAGGTGAGTTAGAGAGAACGATTGAACTGCTTCAGACCTTAAAAAAGTAGTAACTCTGGCTAATTCAGATCTATGTTTCAGGTGATGTGGTTGGCAGACAGACACAGTGACCAGGAGCTCTATACAGCAGCTAAGCACTGTGCTAAGATTCATCTGGTACAGCTGCACCAGACAGAGGAGTTCCTCAACCTCCCTTTACGTCTCCTCATCGACATCATCAAAGGTTGTTTGCTGCAGGATTACAAAATGTTTTGCGCTCGCAGTAGACATGTCCCTCCAATAAAAGCGAGAAAAGATCAACTAATATTATTTGACCACTTAAAAATCAGAAGCTAATACAGTGGAATAAAAATAAACAGGTGCCTTGTTGTGGTGACTTAAAAGTTCATAGTCTTTCTGTTTTTAATAATAAGTTTGGTGATCACTCATATCTTGTTTTTGCCCCCTCAACAAAACGGCAGCAAAACTTTGGGTAGCACTTTTTCTAGGGACTGTGGTGTTTTCATTCGATGAAGCGTTCAAACGTGAGGTGCCATCACCAGCTGGGTCATAAAGTGTGCTGGCAAAATTATAGCTAATTCCTCTCACCCTGGACACCACTTTTTTCCATCCACTTTCCAACAGTATAAGACTCGGGGGTGATACAGAATCTGTATAACACTGTAAAGATGTATTATTGTAAAAATATCTGTAAACACAAATGTATTTGTTTAATATAATTTTTTTAGCTCTTCCACAACATGGCTTTTCTGTATCTTTACATTTGTTTTTATTTATCATGTAGTTGTCTGCGAAATTTGGATAAAATGCTAGCAGGCAACACAACAACAAGCTGACTGCATGTTGCTGCACCCTAATCCGTTTTGAAATTAGTGCCTGTCACACACAACCTATTATTGAAGCATGGCATCATACTGACTACATTAATGTCTTGCCCCTGACTTAGATGGTGTTCCAAGTTCCCAAAATCCAACTGTGGCAATCGGGTCATGGATAAACCACAACAAAGTTGAACGAGAGGAGTTTGCAGATATGCTGTCTGATAGCCTCAAGGTAAGTTCATCAATATTTAGCTTGTTTAGTGTGTGT
>JAOVVF010000036.1:22646214-22679208 GCA_028565595.1 Duopalatinus emarginatus | reverse complement strand
TACTGTTATTTCAGGTTTCTTAGGCACTAAGCCATGACCATATAACACAAACTTTATTGAATGAAAGAAAACAGTGCCATTTTAAATTCTGGGGTCTTGTGTTTCAGGAGATTGGAGAGAACGTACACATCTACCTTATAGGCAAGGAGGAGACACGAACACACTCGCTGGCTGTGTCGCTTCACTGTACTGAGGATGATGCAATCAGTGTGAGCGGCCAGAATAGCTTGTGCCATCAGATCACAGCAGCCTGCAAGCACGGAGGAGACCTGTATGTAGTGGGCGGCTCCATTCCACGGCGGATGTGGAAGTGTAATATGTGCACAAAGGATTGGGAGCGGTGTGCACCGCTGCCTCGTGATCGCCTGCATCACGCACTGGTGTCCGTAGTCTCTGAGGATGCCATCTACTCACTCGGGGGCAAGACGCTTCAGGACACGCTGTCCAATGGTGTAGTCTACTACACAGTGAGGGACAACATGTGGACAGAGACCAGCCAGCTGGACACAGCTGTCTCTGGTGCTGCAGGGGTCCATCTCGACAGCATCATCTACCTCCTGGGTGGAGAAGAAAACGATGCTGACTTTTTTACCAGGCCATCGCGCCTTATCCAGTGTTTTGACACAGCAACGCAGAAATGTCGCACCAAGCCATACGTGCTGCCTTTTGCTGGCCGCATGCATGCTGCCGCGCACAAAGACCTGATCTTCGTGGTGGCTGAGGGGGACTCGCTGGTCTGCTACAACCCACTGCTGGACAGCTTCACACGCCTGCGCTTCCCAGAGGTGTGGAGCTGCGTGCCCTCACTCTGGAAGGTGGCCAGCTGCAACGGCTACATTTATGTCTTTCGGGACAAATGCAAGAAGGGCGACGCCGACACGCTCAAGCTAAACCCAGCCACATCCGTTGTGTCAGTTATCAAAGGAATTAAAATCCATCTCACAAACTGGCAGTTTGTTCTGGCCTGATGTTTAAGTGCCACTGTCAAGAGGACGTGGGGCACAGTACATGGTATATGTGGGCCATATTACATGTTTGCAACGATGCCGATTTTCAGTTACTTATTTTGCAGACAATTTGACCAAGGCGAAGACAATTTAACCGGGCAGATGAAGGCTTTTGTTAAGGGGCCAGCAGTTTGGCAGTACTGGGATTCCAAAATTAGAATTTTCTGATCAATAATCAAGTGCCATCCTGTATTACAACGTTGCTAGACAAAATTATTCTAGTGTTGTTTATATCTTTAACTTTTGTTCATTTGTCCTCACAATGCAGATTTAAGAAAAGCCATGCAAACACTGTCCTGTTCCACAGGGATTATATTACGAGCTGTAAAAACAAACCTTCTTATACTCTTAGTACTGACAGTAGAATGCTGTGACCTACTCTCTTCAACTGTTCAGGATTAAGAGTATGAACTATGGCTCCTGTTACTTGTTTTAATATGATCGTTATTATGTACAATGCAAAACGGATGTGTGCTCATCATTCTCCAAACTAATAAATAAGGGTCCTTTATTCATTTATAAGCATGCTGAGTAACGTTTTCATGCAGTTTTCATGCAGTCTGCTCACACAAACCCACAGTTCAACAGCTACTGAGTGCAGCACCTCAAAGATAAGCTAGCTCTAGTCATCAGTGCTGCACAGGGGTGTCAAACTCATTTTAAGTAATGGCCTATACATTACACTTATTTTAATGTTGAATGGGCCGGAAAAAATGTTTTTATCAGACACCAGCTCCTCTTAAATGCATTTATATGCATTTATAAACAAACTGAAATCCAGTACAAAAAACAATAATCATTCTAAATGAAATAAGTACAGTGCCTTGCATAAGTATTTAGATTTTTTTCTACGTTTTTTTATGTTGCAGCATAGAATTGATGTAGACTTAGATATGGAAAAAACAAGGTGTTACTGCATTTTTATTGATAATGTTGGCTATAAATGTCCTTTTGGAAAGAGAAGGGATGGAAAAATATAAGTGTAATTGCATATGATCGTAATTTAAGTGCAAGTATCTCACTTAAAATATACTCAAGTAAAATGGGGGAAAAATATGCTACTTTTAATTTTTTTCACTGATGAAGTTTTGTTTATCATGCTTCTATATAAAAGCAACTTCTGTTACTTAAATAAAACTGGTAAATATACTATTTTGCCAGAAAACTTTTTTCAGTCTCAATAAGGCTTGCTGGTCATATGCATAAGTAATCAGCTTAATTTTGATTATTATTTAATCGAAAGTAAATATCATGTAAATAACCAATACGTAACCAGTGTTTACCAACAAACCAGCGTTTGACTAGCAACCAAGGCAGTTTATGTTAGCTACTGGTGTCAATAATCACAAACCATGCTGGTTAATTCTAAACTGACATTAACAAAGTCAACAAAGTTCATGCATTTTAAAGAGCCAAAGAAGAATCCTTATTTTATATGATTCTCTGCTACTCAAAAATTTTACTACAACAATTTTTAGGACCATTTTTTTCTAAAATGCTCACAGATAAATAAAAAGCCTATTCTGCTGCTGTATAGGGTGATCAATGTGCAAAGATGAAACGTTGAAGGTGTAAATATAAGGAGTAAAAATAATGTTAATTGTTAAAAATGAGATTACAAGTATTTAATTTCAATAATTCTCTTGTAAAAAGTATAGTAATAAAGTCCAGTTCCACTCCTGAGTAAGACATGATTACAAGTGTAAAAATGTTCACTTGTTAATACAGGATTACAGGATCATTACCTAGTTTTGTTAGTAGGAGTTTATGGCTCACAGTTTATTTATCTACTTTGTTCTCTAGTGAAAAATAAGAGGCTAGCTTTTTTATTTCCAATTCAGTTGTAGTCCACACAGTGAATTTCATTTTACAGTGTAAATTATAATGATATTTGTGTTACACTGTTTCTCAGGCTGTATGTTTGACACCCCTGCAGTAAACACTAAACACTCTTTCACAGTTAATACTGTGTTGTATTAATAAGGTCTGACCAGCAGTAAAACATGTGACTCGTGCATGTGGATTGTTATACATTGTCTCTTGTGTGGTGTCTCTCGTTGAACAGAAAGGATTTTGTGTTTGAAATATTTTGTGGTGGTTCATAATGCTTTCCATAGGTGCTTAACATAACACATACACACACAGCACAGTTGATTATATGCATATTTAATATGTTGTTCTGCAGACTAATTGCACTGTATTAATACTAATCAAGTTATCATAACAATTCGTCTGTATCATTATGTATGCATCACATTTTATTGTCTACCGGTTGCTATGGTGAGAAACATAACCCTAAGGATTATGCTTTTTTTCCATGTCTGTCGAAAAGCTGGCTACACTGAATGTAATATAATCACAGTGCCAATTTAAATGCATTGAATGTAATAAAAAAAAATATTCTACCCAGCTTTCACGACCTCTCTGCATTCATGTAATGCTTCCTGTATTGACAGCTCATGTGGAAGCTTTACAAGCCTTGGGAGAATTAAAAACACATTGCACAGCGACACAGCAGAAAACCAACTTATTGGACTAACATTGCTCTCTGAAGGATATGGGGTGAGAGTTTTTAGCTCTGGAGGAGAATAAGGGGGTAGAGCTGATTTTATAAGCATTAGCCTGAAAAAAATAATTTAAAAATCTAATAAAACCCACAAGGAAGGAGAGGGTTTTATATTTCAGTCTTGTCTGTCTGCTCTATTAAAGCACAGGGACCTTGTTCATAAAGAAGACTCTTGATCTCTTAGAATTAAATTTGCAAGTGTCTCAGGCCACTAGGAATTACATTTACAATAATAAACCATGATGTGAAAATGTTCCTATATACATCATCTAAACACGCTTAAGTGAATTATGATCACCTCAGTATACTCGCTGGAAACCAGTAAGCAATCTATACTTACAGGGATGTGGCCAAAGAGACTGTAGTGAAGACCCTGATACTGATACTAAGGATCCTTTCAACATACTTAGCACAGATTTTTAGGATAAAATTAAAGAATGATTACTCTTCATCATCCTATCTGGTGTCACTCGGTAGAAGATGGGTTCCCTTTCGAGTTTGATTCCTTCTTAAGGATTTTCTGTTTGCTCATCTAAATCTATATCTGGATAACCGTAAAGCTGCTTTGTGATCAAATCCATTTGTAAAACGACTATGCAAATAAAGTATTATTAAATCCTGATTGGTATGTAATATCAAATTTTATGTGGCATAAATGTTATAATGCAGGAATAAATGAAATTGTTATAGATAGCATGATTATCATTATCATGTGACCTCTCTAGTTCTTTCCTAACTATGAACAGCTATTATGTTGTGTTTGGGTCAAATGTGATCCTTTTTCAAGTTTAGGTATGTAAAAAGTATTGTGATTTCAACAAAAAAAAAAAACATTTTAGTCATTTTTAAATGTCTCTAAAAAATTTGGTGTTATAGGTCAAATATGACCTGGCATAGAATCATATAAAAAGGTGTGGGTTGCTCTGTGGATCAAATATGGTTCAATTTGAGAGAGAGAACGAGACAGACACACACAGAGACACACACCCTACCCCACCCTTCTCCCTCTGGAACACAAACTTTCATGCAGAATATAAACATGCACACACACAATATTTTTTTCAATGTTTAGTTTATGGTTCACACGAGCACAGTTGGTTTTCACCATTCAAAATAAAGTCGGTTTTCTGAAAAAGGTCTTTTTTTGCCTTTTTTCTATCTGTACAGGGCGAAATGGGCCTGTAACAGCACAGATGTCACTATATATAATAATAATAATATATAATATAATATAATAATGTATAACAACTTAATAATATATAATAACTTAAAAATAAAAACACATAATTTTTGGTTGGTGTGCTCTGATTTTAGTATGTAAGATATATCTAAGTATATCCTCAGATAATATCCATACCTCTTTTCTTCAGTATTGAAAATTCACTATAGTGAATTTGAACAGTTTTTTATTCTAAACTGAGTGGTATATTGTGAGATGAAACGTGTACGGATCCAAAAAATAAAATTGAATACAGTGTTTACATGTATTTAAATACATACTAAGTTAGCTATCAGGTGAGAAACAACACTGAATATTAACTATAGTTTTTGAGTATTTTCAGGCTGATTTAAATCAGGTTAAATTTGACCTGTTTACACTAAAGTTGTTTGCAGCTTTCTAACACATTACAAGGGTTAAATTATAAAACTGTCTTCTGCAAAAAATATAGTGATTCGCTAGAATTTCAACATGGCACAGCGTTATGAACAGCATGTGATTATTAATGACACAGCGGTAGAATAGTTGTAGGATAAATATAATTGTGTATTAGTGAGTTAAGGCTGTTGCTGAAATATCTATACACAGGCTTACACAAAAGCACCAGAAAAACAGATGAGCCGATGCAAAATAAATCGGCTGGTGGAGGCTCTGTAATGGTATGGGGTTTGTTTAGCTGGCATTCCTTGGGACCCCTGGTACATCTACAAACGTCTCTGACAGGTGAAAACTATGTGTGTCTCCTTTCTGACGACTTATCCATTCCTGCATGTCTTGCATTTATTCTGATGGGTTTGGCCTTTTCCAGCAGGACAATGTACCACCACAAATGTCTAGAGACGTCTGAGTATGGGGTTTTGCCATTCACACCTAAGTCACCAGATCTCAATGTAATCTAACACATTTGGGATGCCATGCAACACTCCATAGAACACAGAAATCCTACACTTCAACACAATACAACAGAATTGTGGACCGTTCTGCGGGAAGTATAGTGTTATTGCCTACAGAATATTTCCACAAGGCACTATACTTGTTTCTGGCACTGTACACTCTGATATATACAATGTATAAAATTAAGTATTTATGAAACATTTCCATCCGGCCATGTGCGGTCTCTTCCAGGATGACACTGCCCCAATCCACAGGCAACAAATGTTTATGAAGTAACTATGCTTTGTCACTTCCCATCTCTTCATTTGTTGCTTTGCCTCATCAGCCACAAATTGTAGCCGATCACATGACTTGGCAGGCTACTGGAATAGAAAGCAACCTGTTTGACTCAACCATTGAGGCATTTCATCAGTTCACAAGCTTTAACTTCACTTCAACGTGTAACTTTGCATTAGAGATCCGTTATTTAATACATGTACAGGTGTTTTTCATCCCTTTTATGAATATGATTAACAGTAATAAGTCTTAAAAAAATTACTTCGGATCCAATATTCGGTACAAATATAAGTAAATGATTTCTAACAGAATGCATATATGGCATCTGTTCACTTATTAAAATTCTGTGTGAAATGTTTAACTAGGAAATGTAAACAAACCTAACAAAGGATGACTATGTCAAAGTTTCTATGTCCTGATTATCAACCTTCCAGGAATTGTGTTATGATCATGGCATGCCTTACAAAGTCCAGAGATGTGTCTTGGGAAAGTTGTGAATGGCGAGGTGTTAAAAGTGTCTATTTGTATCCGTTGAAGCAAGCTTGAAGAAACTGGGGTGGGAAGATGGAGCTTGATAATTCGATCCCATTGATGTGTCTCAAGAAGCATTGATACTGTAACTCAAGACAAATACCATTTCAGACTTTGTGAACTATTCTAAGCATCAGTTGCTGACACCAGAGCAGGGGGCATGGAGGGGGGGGGGCAGATATGTGCTTTAACAAGGCCCACCCCCAGGAACTCGCCAGCCAGTACAAGAAGTGTTTGACTTGCTCAGCTATAATGTTGTGAAATTACTGTCTGTTTTTAGCTTCTCATTTGCTGAGCCCAGAATCTTGCAGAAGTCAGAGCATTTTCAGGCATTTTTCTGTTTCATTCCTAATTGGCATATCTGGTAATATGCAGGTAAGGTGAAGGGTTGACTTTAAGGTTGGTGGCAAAGCGAGTAGGCGTCTTTTGTGACCTTGGGTCTTTTCAGAGACTGAAGCTGGATTCCAGCAGGGACACATGGTCCAGACTGACAAGGCCATCTGCTACAGCGCCAGTCCAGGAGAGGGAGGGAGGAAAGAGGTAAAGAAAGGGAGGGTAGGGGATACAGAATTCCTCCCACTGGGGTGTGGAGGGAGTAGATATTCTGGGAGATCATTGCCAGCACCTTGGAGTGGAACTTATGCGTTCAGTGTCTTCAAACGTCACTGGAGTAGTCTAAAGCTTCTATGGTGGCCCGTTGAGAAGATCCTTGTCTGGTCTTCAAACCGAGCAGCACAGATGACATTCATGTGGTCCTCTGAGGTTCTACGGTGGTGATGAGAAACCTCTTGTATGCCGTGGATCCAGTTCCTTGCTCTAGCCTCTGCACCCGAAGCTGAGCACGGTGGAATAAAGAGGCTGGCGGGTGCAGAGGCCTGGTGTGGGCTATCTTTTATCTGCTCCTACACCCAAACAGTGACAGAAAGGGATTATATGCTTTCAGTGCTTCTGAAGACCAACGAGCCAGGTAAAGGAATATTTTTATGAGACACATGTTCATAAAGATGGGCCAGGACCAAACAAAGCAGCAGATTGAGAAAGGGCTTAAGCTTTACCAGTCAAATGAGACAGACAAAGCACTACACGTCTGGATGAAGGTTCTGGAGAAGACCACTGATCCAGGGGGAAAGTTCAGGGCTTTAGGTTGTCTGATTACAGCACATTCAGAGATGGGGAAATATAAAGAGATGCTAAAGGTAAGCTACATGTTTCATATTTGTCAGCATGTTGCTGAACATAATGCTTTTCAAATTTACTAGAGATTATGATATGATAACTAGGCATATAATGTGTTATACTTTTTAAATGTTAGTGTAACTACATTTTCTATATACATTTATATTAATGTGCACTTATTATGTAGATAGTTGATGCAGATAACTATTATCATAATAGTCACTAAGTATTGCTATTTGCAAAATGAAGTAAGTCTTACTGCAGATGCCCAGAACTACAGTTCATGTCTACTGCATGACACACCCACTCCTTAAACCACCATCTTGCACACTACCCCAGCTTCCGGGTTAGGATTAGGGCTGGAGTTAGGGTTAGGGTTAGGGCTTAGTGTAACGAAATGTCGTGTGTGTTATGTTGTGAAGTGGGTGTACTGTGCAGTCTGAAAATTAGAACTAAGTACGACCGGCTTAGACTTACATATCTTATAAACTCACATATCACTGTAATCCTTTCAGTAATGTATTTAAGAAAAATATGGGTTACTTTTTTCCTAAAGATGTTTTATGGTAGTGTATGGTTCGCATGATTATTGTCGGTAACCAAACACATAGAACTTTATGCATAAAAAGACACATAGAATTACATCAAAAATGTTTCTGTTGATAACTGATCATTACCATTGTCCAGAATTTAAGCTAATCATTAAACAATGGCTGAGAATCAGTGTAGACTTAGGATTTTAATTTCACTACATTTAATTACAAAATAAAAAACTGTACTACTAATTGTATATTTAGTTTAACTCCTCTGTTAACAAATTATTGTTGTTTTGTTTACATGTAAATTTCTTTAATGAAGTCAATGTTGTTTCCATGCTTGGCCTGTTTGGGCAGTTTGAGGATACCTTCGGGACACTCTCCAACTATCTCAGTAAAATTTGATATAGCTGGAGAGGAAAGAGATGGTGCTGTCTGTAATGTGATGGCCTGCAACCTGACCTAAGTGATTTGCTCAGGTTGGAGTAGGATTGTAAGATTTGAGTGAGAGGGAGAGAGAGAGAGAGGGGGGGGTAATCCTTATGAAAAGACAGGGCTGTTTTACCTCCATGGTTTGCCTGCACTTGTCTCATTAGAAAGACACCTCACTACAACTTAATACAACATTCTTCTGACTGATCATGTTTATCCCTTAATGAAACATTTCTATCCTGATGGACACATTCAAATGGCATTAGGGCTCAATCAAAGGTTTGATGGCAATAAAATTGATGTACATCATGGGGGCAGCCGTGGCCTAGTGGTTAGGGAACCGGTCCGTGACCGGAAGGTTGCGGGTTCGATCCCCACCCAGGGCAAGACATGACTGAGGTGCCCTTGAGCAAGGTACCTAACTTCCCTAACTGCTCCCCGGGTGCCGTGGTTTGAGGCTGCCCCCCTGCTCCGGGCAAGTGTGTTCACTGCCCCCTAGTGTTCACTGGTGTGTGTGCTTCACTGCACGGATGGGTTAAATGCGGAGGTCACAGTCCTTCTGTGTGCAAACACAGTAAGGCAAAATAGTTCACTTTCACTTTCAAATCATATGCTAAGGCCTTCGCACTTCACACACCTATTAGACATTTTGGAGCCATGTCCTAGACTGCACCATCATATCTACCACTATCATCAAACACCATCTGAGTAGGAGAAACAGTGTTCATTTCCAGTTGAACCTATGAGCCAGTTGAACCTTCCACTTGAATCTATGCTAAGACGCATTAAAGTTGTTCTGGTGGATTGTGCCAGCCCAATATCTTACTAACACCCATTACACTGTTTTTCATTCATTTGTCCCTTAGTATTTGTCACTAAATATGGTTTGTGTGTAGAATGTTGTCCTTATATTTACCTATAATGACATCAGTTAATGCCATGACATCATTAGGCAGTTATATGTCAGACACCTAGGTAGACAATAAATTACCTACTTTGTTTGAATTAAATAAAACAGTGTGATCTTATATATTTAGGTAGATATTATAAGATATAATAGATATTTATTAGATAATATTATAATATGTTAATATAATACAAGGATACATTTGATAACATGTTGTGATATGTAAAGTAAATGTTCAGGGGCCAGATAAAATTTGTGTCTTCCGAAGGAAATCGGTAACGAGAGCCTTGTGATACCTGATCCCCAACTCTGGATATCATGTTGACATAACTCCCCCCCCCCCCCCCCCCCCCCCCCCCCCCCCCCCCCCCACCCACCTCCTTACTCACAGGAACATGCTTTGCTAAGATTAGTGTAGACTTCATTAGCACACTAATGCTCTTAAACAAAATAAACAAACATGTTTATCGGAGTAGTAGAAATCGTATTCATAATTTTGTGTAGTATCTGTACAATTTATTAGTATGATTTGTTTATTGAAATCAGTTGTGCTGTTTATCTGAGGACCCTAAAGTTATAGGAGCATGTGTGTGGATTGCTACTGAAAAGACGTGTAAAAACTATGTAGATTTGTCATGCAACAGTACATTGTACATGACATAGCAAAGTGAAAGTGAAACAAATATTCCTATAATAGTCATAATTAAATAAATGTATTTGAAAAGCACACAAAACTAATACTAGCTTCATATTTATAAAATTTCCCACGAGGGATTTAGGATCATGCTTTCCAGTCAACATAAAAAAAAATTATATCACTTAAAAATTACAAATTGGTGAGCAGCCTGGCAACTATAGATTTAGGAAGTGTGGGGGGAGGGGGGGGGGTACAGTAAGGTACATGTAATAATTGAGCGATTTATTAAGTCTTTAATGATAGGCCTAGTCTTAAAAGATACAACAGTGCAACAATTATATTCTAGTAAACCTTATAAATAATTTCAGCATATGTATTATTATTATTATTATTATTATTATTATTATTATAATTATCATACAAATGTACACTCCTGTAATCAATCACGTATAATCCCAAATACTTCCAACTCTGCTTTTTTGTCATCTTCTTATTCATGAACACGCACACACATATGCATCAGTATGCCCTAGCTCAGATCGACACAGCACGAGAGATGGAGGACCCAGACTACCTAACCGAAGGCTACCTGAACCTGGCCCGCAGCAATGAGAAGCTCTGTGACTTTCAGAAGACCATTTCATACTGCAAGACCTGCTTAAACATGCAAGGCACCACCGTCAGCCTGCAGCTCAACGGCCAAGTGTGTTTGAGCATGGGTAATGCCTTCCTGGGCCTTAGTGTCTTCCAGAAAGCCTTGGAGAGTTACGAGAAGGCCCTGCGGTATGCACACAATAACGATGACAAGATGCTGGAGTGCAGGGTGTGCTGCAGCCTGGGCAGCTTCTACATTCAGTTAAAGGTACTCTTCTCCTGTTGTTAATTCTATCTGTCAGAAATGAAATGAAAATGATTTCGCTATTACCTTGCATGTTATGTCATTGCATAACCACTGGAGCACACCATGAACAACAAGTAATGTAAACAGTTGGGTCACATACTGCCTTCCACTAGTCTGATATCTCTGCTGCAGTAACTTACAAGAAAGAAACCGTCAACATGCAGCATGCAGGGTAACAGAAGACAAGCCAAATACAGCAGGCCAGTCCAGATATAGACCTTTGTACTCACCTTGACACTGGAGATTTGTAGAGTTTAATCCCTCAGATACCCAGAATGGTCCGGTGTAATGAGTCTGTGATGAAATGGCATGTGGAGAATGTGCTCATATTTCAAAGGCATTAACTGCAACTATATAGGAAACATAAAAATAGAATAAAATTAGTCTTGTTAACTTCTGATACTCATTCATTCATTCATATTTTCATTCATTTTGTGTATTCTCTGGATATGTTACTATATGATAATTGTTCACACATAGCTGTTGCTCTTGTAGGATTATGAGAAGGCCCTGTTTTTTCCATGCAAAGCAGCTGAGCTTGTCAATGACTATGGGAAAGGCTGGAGTCTCAAGTACCGTGCCATGAGCCAGTACCACATGTCTGTGGCCTACAGGAAGCTGGAGCGTTTGCCAGATGCCATGGAATGCTGCGAGGTAAGCACTAGTGGAGGGTTCTAGTAAGAGCTCAATGGGAATGGTTTGTGTCAATCATTGATCCATTTGGCAGACACTTTTATTCAAATTGGTTAACAAGTAAGATCAAATAGCACCCAACAATATAGTTGTTAATCTGTTAAACTACTAATGGATAATGTTGGGTACAGACTTCATTTTTTCTATAGGTACCGAATGAGTGATAGTAGCTACTGAATAAAATATGTGTTATGATGTATACCTGATTGATAAGCTACAGTAAATGTGCAACAAATTAACTGAAACAAGTTTGGACAGTCTGGATAACACAGAAACATGATACAAGCATGTCATGAAATATTCAGAAATACTAGGAATTTAAATTTTGACTAAGGAAATTGATGACAATGTTGCGTTGAGTAAACAGTAACACTGGAGGCCACCATTGGAAAGCATGGTAAGTGTAAATATACCACATATTATATCAGTGGTGACCAAATGTCTCCCAACTGTACTGAAGTCTGATGGCACACTCCATGTTCCTGTGTGTAGCTGAGATCTGAGTGTAATCCAACAACTGACAGGTGCAGCTGTTTGTGAGTCGTGTGCCAGACCACCCTAGTTTAAATATGCCAAGAGCCCTATACCATGTTAAAGTGCCATCATCGTGAGGAGATTAGACCTTACTCTAACAACCGGTGCAACAAACGAGTGTGCTCTGGGACAGACAGACGGCAGCCTAGAGCATTCCTCTTTACATTTACGATCGCATTTCAGCTGTTGTGCAACTGGCATTTAGAGGCTGTGCTTCCGAAAGTGTCTTGTGGAATTATATATGTAATGCTCCTGTAACCTGAAAATGAATGTTGTTTCCCCTTACAGGAATCAATGAAGATAGCTCTGCAGCATGGGGATCGTCCTCTGCAAGCCTTGTGTCTCCTGAATTTTGCAGATATTCACCGCTACCGCAATGATGTTGATGTATGTCACTTTCAGCTCTTTATGAAAAGCTTTGGATTGAATTAGCACAGTTCCAGGCTTCAGCACTCAAATATTTGTAATTTGTGACTATTATAAGGACTTTTAGAGGTAGATTGCATGATAGAAGTTTATTTTACATTTTATTTTTGTTATCAATTTGTTTACCTCTGATGCTCATTGAGCAAGTTCTCCACCCCATAAGGAACACTGTTCATTGATTTATTTATCAGTTACCGTGGGAACACAAAGTGTTCGCCAGTCCATCTCAGAGCATCATTCACACACACATTCATGCACTCAATCTCACCAAGGGACAATCTTATAATAGCCAATCCACCTATCACCATGGTTAAGTAGGTAGGAGAAACCCAGAGACTGTGACACATAGACAAGGGCATGTGAAACTGCACATGAACAGCAACTCAAGCTCCAGATAAAATCATGAACCATAGAGTGTATATGTGAATGTTGATAATTTTCTTCCTTTTTTAGAAAGCATTCCCTCGCTATGAATCTTCAATGTGTATAATGACAGAGATCGGCAACCGTCTTGGACAAGCAGCCATCCACTTAGGAGTGGGGAAGTGTTGGCTACTGCAGAAGGAGCTTGACAAGGTGCTTAGAAAAGCTGCATTTATATGATATGAAATTATATAACAATATATAACAAGCTTATATTACAGTTTTGAGATACCTAATTTATTACATTTCTGACACTTCTTATATTTATTCCAGGCGCTGGATTCTTTTCAGCGAGCATACGAACTAGCAGACGGAATAGGAAACAAGGTGTGTTAAGCAAGTCCTTATCATTTGGCTAAACAGATACCAGTTAAATTACCATCATTACTCATCTACTTAATGAAAGTTAAGGGATGGGTTCAGCCCGCAGTGACTCCACAATACAGGCCTCAAAGTGGCATGTTTACTGGGTATACAAAATACCCATCCAAAAAGCACAAATAAAGATTTCTTTGCTTTCTAGCAATGATATTTTTTTTTTTTTGCCCGACAGCTGTGTTCTCTGAAGGTTCACTGCCTGACAGAGGGCATCTACCGTAGCAGGGAGCAGCAGGATGAGCTCAGAGAACAGGTGGTGAAGTTCCTGCAGTGTGTAGAAGAGTTGGAGCTTTACTGTGGCATGTGTGGCGAGTCAATCGGCGAGAAGAACCAGCAGCTACAGGCTTTGCCTTGCTCCCACATCTTTCATCTCAAGTATGCCTCCGTCCTGTTCTCATGCTCATGTGTTCAGTGTTTTTTTTATATTAACTACTCTAAACTATAAGAGACAGTTTTCAGAATGACATAACCACATTATAAATTTATGAGTTATTGATCTGCCAAGACGGTGTAGCAGTGTCATATGACTATCATAGACAGTCAGCATAACATATCAGGATGTGACGGCTCATATTCTGTATATTTTATGACGACATGCTTCATAATCGGATGCACAGGTCATCTTATTGGATAACCTCTTTATCTGAATTCTGACACCTTGCATTATTCTTGTTACATTTAATTAAACCATTTTCACAAACCAAGACATAGATTAGTTCCTTTTGTTAAAATCCTATGACATTCGTGCTTTTAAGACACACATGAGTACAGGCTTAGTCTAATCTTTGTTCACATTCGTTGTCATTGTTACATTCCCACATGGATACATAGGATTAGGAGCACTGATTTAAAACTATATTTAAAATGTTTATCTAATCTACTGTCACATTCAGAAGATGATGAGAACATGAGATGCTGCTGTTCATGTGGTAGGAACACAGTATATACAGTTCCTATACAAGTGAGATATAGCCTTTATGTTATTATACAGACAACATAAACATACATCAGACAGTTTAATAGGAACATCTATATACTTGCTCACTCGTGCTTACTTTAAGCATCCACAACTGGGCAGAATTGTCAATTCTGAGATGCTTTTCTGCTCACCATGGTTGTAGAGAGTGGTGATTTGGCTGTCCGTAGCTTTCCTGTCAGCATCCAGTTCAGGCTGACCATCTTTTTCTTACTAAACAGTATTCTGTGTAAACTTTGACTGTTGTGTATGAATTTACAGGACATCATATTCTAAAATATGCCATCTGGCATGAGCAACCATTTTCTTTACTGTTTAACATCCAGTAGGAAAACAACATAAAATCAGGGATACCACTAAAACGTAGAGTAAGTCAGTCCTGTGCACATAATTCTGTGCCAGAATTCTACTTTACCCGAAGCTCTTAGCCAGTTTGACTGTTTGAGTGCACAGTTGACTAATTGGATAACTGCATAAATGTGCAGATGCATGGGTGTTTCCAAAAACATCTGTGAATTTGTATCCTTTTTGTCTTCTGTTATATAACCCTGGGTGAATATTATGGAATTGCCACACTTAGGATGTTCACCCAGCTTTTTTACTTCATAGCACATAAGCATTTTCATGTTGGCTTAATGAAATTTACATTAAATACATTAAATTATGTGATTTAATAGCACAATATGTCCACATCAGGTACAAACAAATATAAAATAATCTTGTAATTTGCATTTCTAAAACAAATTCTGGCACAAGTCTATAAATGCAAATTAATCTGGAAAGTGATTACAGACTTTAACAACAAGTGAGTCACCAAAGCAATGAAAAGGATTATAAAACTCCTTCAAGAGGAAAATCAAGCACAGATTGTGGTAGAAGATGTTCGTTGTTCTCAGTCAGCTACGTCTAAAATTTAGTGTGAGTATAAACAAAATGGGAAGTTTATAAAAGGTAAACCTACAGGTAGATCAAGCAGAACTAAACAGTGCACAACAAAACTAATAAAACAGAAGTCAGTGTTTGTGACAAAAGGGATATTCAGTCATAAACCATTAATCTGCTTTGGTCAAAGAGATGACACTAAACTTTCGTCTGGTGCCGTTCTAATGAAACATAAAAATGATTAGCTGAAGAAAACAGTAAGATTTCCCCAAACGGTTGCTGTGCATGTCAGGGTAAAGAACAAGCGGAGACGGAAATGAGTATTTCACCAGTCTGTGCACAGATGTACAGTGAAATGTCTGACATTTTTATCAATCCATTGACAAAATAGGTTTGATGCTGATAAAGTTAATTTTACATTTACAGCATTTGGCAGACGCTCTTATCCAGAGCGACTTACAAGGATATTGGTATTACAAGTAGGCCAATGTAGTGCTAGGAGTCTTGCCCAAGGACCCTTATTGGTGTAGCACACCACACCAGGAATCGAACCTGGGTCTCCCACATGGGAGCCAATGATGTTACCACTGTACCACACCAACCACCATTTTTCACCAATTTTCAGAATGATAAGGCGTCTTATCACAGGTCAAAGCTTTTTTTCAGAAAAAGGCAAATCAACTCAATGACATGGCTAGAAAATAGTTCAGATCTCAGTTCTCAGGTAAAATTTCTAAACGTTGGTCTAAAACAAAGCTTCATTCTGATCTGGGTTAGGATTCAAACCAGCTTCAGTGATATGTTGTTTTTTCACTAATGCAGTTCATTCCGCAAAGAATTAAGGCTGTCCAAAAAAAGAGCCAGAGAACGAGAAACAAAGCAGTAACCAGCTATTAAACAAAAAAATTAGATTTTTTTTTTCATTTGCTATAAAGCAAGAACAAAGCTGGGTAATGTTTTGATTCCATCTGACAGCACAAAATGTAAAACACATTCTGTCACAATTAAGCACGTGACATAAAATGTCATTACGTTACATTCTGCCAACCAACATGACATGTTTATGATATGTTCTAATAAATCCCTACAGAAATTAATTTTATAAATGCTGGTTAAGTGATTATTTCAAATTGTTTTTATTTATTTATTTAAACAGGTGTCTGCAGACAAATGGGACACAGGGATGCCCAAAATGTCGCCGTTCCTCCATGAAGCCAGGTTTTGTATGACGTGGCTGTGAAGTTCTACCTGGGACTAAGCGACATATCAGAATGGCTCCACTTGAGAAACAGACTGCAATGTTCTCTACCAGGAGGCACGAAAACAGAACAAAGGGGGTGTGTTAAATTCCTCCCTGTTCAGCTCATCTGGAATTGATATCAAGACTGAACACAAATGGAAATAGCCGTAAAGTAGAGCTTCAACCATCTGCACAAAGTGTTCACTCTGTGCTGTGGGACTTGAAATCTGTCTGTACGCCCTAGTAGGCTGTCCAGAGGCAGCAACTCAGAAACGAAATTCTTAAAGCACTAGGTGATGAGAAAAGGAGTCACTATACATATCATCCTGCTACGTAAGTGTACGCTGGTTATGTGGCATGGATCATGTTGTCATGGATATGGGTAGAATTATAATCTTTAGGACATGACATGGTTGACATCTGTAAATTGAATATAATGTAGAAATTATGCAGGTTAAACTGTATTACATTTTAATTATTGCTAGGCAACTGTATATAGCACTAGCAAACCATGTGTATCTAAAGTGTCTAACCTGTGGATATAAATTATACACTGTATATACGTTGTACTAAAAAAATAGCGTCAGCAGCTAGCTTGTTGTTCAGGGATTTTTTTTTGTGATGCTTTTTTAACACTATGTTCATAACAGACCCTCTCAACATGCTAAAATATCATTTTCTACTAAATATGTTAATGTTAGCTGAACTGAATGTGCATCGCAGTGGTTCTTAATCAGTCCCGAGGATCCCTTTGCACTGCATTTTGACCTATCCTTATCTACACAGTTAACACAACATGATAATAAATGTCCTTCATGAGCCACTTAAAACTCAGTCCAAAGCATGGGATCAATAGGGACTAGGGCTCATCTCACTATACTGCATGCTTGCTTGTCTCCCTGCCTACAACAGTGCCTTTTGCCAAATTGTTAACAATATGTATGTATGCATGTATATGTATGATTATGTATAATGATATATAGGTAGCTTATTAAACATTAAGACTGTATAGTGGTTCAATATCACATAGACACCAAACCTTTGGTGAATTAAAGGTTAGTGATGAACGTCAACTCTTAAGAAGGAGTCAATTCTTATAACTATATGGGAGCAATGTGAGGTGCTGCTGCTCTTCTGTTTGCATTTATTTTCTTACTTCTTGAATTATTATTAGTTATATGTTTTCAAATTTAATATGATTTAATATGATTTTGCCAATCACGCATGGCATTTCACATTCTGTCAACTCCCAGTACAAAACTACCTCTTTCTATTTACTCTTTACAACACAAGCATGTTTTTGCTTTAGAGTCAGTTGTGCTTAGAATATAACAAAATATATGTTAAATGTTTGAGAATGGTTTTTCAGACATATCCAGTGGATTTTTTATAGTAAAATTGCAATAAACCTTTTTGCTACAATTGAAGACAGACTCTTCCTCTTCCATGATAACAAAGCTACACATGTAGCTACACATGCATTTATGTCCTTTATATTGTACAACTTTTACTGTTACCTGTTGCTGTTGATTTTAGCACAACAACAATCTAAACCCTATTTTTAGTTATGAGGATTATTAATAAATATGAAAAGAAGCTTCCGGATAATTGGTGATTCTTTAGCTATACACTACTTCATAAGTTTAACAAATTGCCATTCTGTACGTATTTTGTTCTTAATTAATTCAACTGGTGATTTTTTTATCCCACAACCAAAACCTTTCAACACTTTAATTTACGTTCATTCATTCTTTCCTTCACTTTTCATGGAGGCTGTAGGCCGAGATAGTTTCTTCTCTCTCCCTAGCCACATATTCCTACTACTCCTAAGGGAATCCCCAGACATCCCAAGTCAACTGTGAGATATAATCTTTCCAGCAAGTCCTAGGTCTGCCCAAGAGGGCATTCTTGTAGGCACCCAAAAGCACACCAACAGCAGCTCTACTTTCAGGATCTACCACATGACCAAGCTCCTTAGTGTATCATAAAGATTAAGTCCAGCAACTCTGGAGGAAAACCTTGTGTCCACTACCTGACAACTGATCTATGTTACTTTTCTTAATTTCTAATAGAAATACATTTCCAACATGTCCAACATGTATTTCAATGGCACTATTAAAAATAATAAAATTGACAACTAAATATTGTTGTGAGTGTACTTTATAAATACACACATTTTCTACTTACACAATTCACACATCAAACCACTAATTTATTCATTTAATTAGAATAAATAGATTTTTATACTGCAGAAATAAAACGTTCAGTGTTCTTTATCTTTCAATTTGGATTTTCTTTGGGATGCCATGTCTTTGAGTTTAGAGTCTAGTTTCCGTTGTAGGTATGCTTTTTTGTTTGGATCCATGGACTTGTCCTTCTGTCCGCTTCCAGCATACAGCACTCCCTCTTTGCTTATTCTCATACGAGCCTGTGTCTTCGCTTTGTCTCCACATCCATGAACCTACAAACAATAAACTGATTATAGCACATTGCCAACACTGGTAATAATACAGGATGAATGACTGAAATCTAGTTGAGGCCTGTTATCATGCTCTCAGGAGAATAATGTGATCTGCCTTGCAGTAGCTTTAATTTATTATTAGCAATGTTAGCATTTTGGCTGATGTATTCTATAACTGTGAAGGTTGTGACTAAAGCATGTGCTACCTCAGGTATGTGGTGACTCAGGCAGTACTGTCGGTTGCAGTAGACACACAGCTGTCCCAGAGTGAGCACACTGGCTTTACACCTCAGGAAGCCACACACGCTTTCTGCTTTCACCACAGCATTAATGAGCGCATCAAAATCATCATCAGCTGTAGCAGCTGCGGCGATGTCCACAGCTCCCGCCTTTATTTTCCCCTTTTCTAAGAGAGAAAGTCACAATGACATGATATTGATGATGCATATACAGCTGGACAGACTGAATCATATTATAAGATATGACATATAATAAATACACTGCATTGCATAAGTCTTTGTCCAATTGAACTTTTCAACATTTTGTAGATCTAAAATGAACATAGCTAAGATTGTAGTCCATTCCTACACACTAAATAGGAATGTTCCTGAAAGGCCCTAGATTTTGTTAGGAACATAGAGCAACGTAACATAGCAAGAAGAGGAGCAAGCATAAGGAAAAGCCTGATCACAAAAACCCTTTGCCTGATCACTCCCCAAAGCTGGGTTTCATGGAAGAGTGGTAAGCCAAGAACAAAAGCCACATGAGTTTTTCAAAAGGCATGTTTGAGGCTCAGCAAACATGTGGACTTTTTTTTCTGGTATGTTAAGGCCAAACTGTTTGTTCTTGGCAAAAAGAGCTTAGATTAGTGCTCATTATGCTGAAACCATTCCCACAGTGAAGCATGGTGGGTGCATTATGTTATCAGGATGCTTATCATCAGCAGAGACTAAGAAATTAGTAGAATCAAAGCTCAGATTTCTGTGGAAAGATCTAAAAACTGCATTTCACCATGATCGACAGAAATTTAGGAAAATATGCAAAGCTAATAGAAACATGTCCCAGGAGACCTGGTTATAATTGTTTAGTTCCAGCTCAGGGAGTGAATACTTAAGCAAACAACAATTAAGCTTTTTGGTTTAATTAATCAACCTTCATTATTGAAAAAATATATATTTTGCACCTTAAACTTCTCACCACTTTACACAATTTGTATAAAGTTTTCTTTTATAATACTATTAAATATGGAAGATTATGAGGGGGTGAATACTTATGCAAAGCCCTGTACCTTTTGTTACTCCTTTGTTCTTTTTCGTAGATGGGCCTTTGCTGTCTTTAAGCTCCAGTCTTTTGCTCTGAATTTTCTCCTCCCGTTTTTCTTGCTCCCGGCGCATACGCTCTAAATGCAAGCTTTTCAGATCTAGGCCAGGCTTTACTGGTTGCTTGTTGCACTCTACTTCTGGTAATTTCTCTGGAATCTGGATTTCTGGCTTAGTGGACTCTGATTCCTCTTCTAGTCTCTCCTCCAACTCCACCACGGGTTTAGAAACAGTGATATGGCGCTGTTTTCCTGTTCCCTTGCTCACATGCTTTAGTTCCAGCTCTTCACAGAGTTGGTGGACCAGCAGGCGTTCGTGTGAATTCAGAGACGAAGGAAACTGAAGCTCTGTCTCATTTTGGTTGTCCAGAAAGCTAAGCAACTGCTGCCTCATCTCTTCTTTTTTAATTTGAGACTCAACTTCATCTGCTTTTGGTTTGGGAAGGTGTGACTTTAGATTGTTGCTGACGTGGGTATCATTCACTGACTCACTGTTCCCTTTGCTTTTGCTCTCAGAAACTTTTTTGTGTTTGGGCTCTCCTCTGTTCTCTTGTTGCTTTCTTGCCTTTGTTTTGGTGGAAGCTGCTTGAATGTTATTCTGTTCATCTTTAAAATCACGGTGGTAGTTTGCAGGCACCAGGTCCTCTAGGTACTCGAAGGCGGTGCGAACCTCCCCATGCTCAGACATGTAGTCAACCAAGGATTTGAGAAAGTCATGGTTTCTGACAGTCTGGGAATCACACACCACTACAAGCTGGCGTCTGGCACGTGTTACTGCCACATTAACCCTTCTGTCCTCCGCTAGAAATCCAACTTCTCCTGTAGGTTTAAAGCGCAACAGTTGAAATGAGGTACTGATCTTTATTTCTGATCTCATCCTTGTTGTTATTTACTAGTTGCTGTCTTACCTTTTCTATTAGATCTTACAAGAGACAGCAGTACTGCCTCCTTTTCTCTGCCTTGAAAGCCATCTACAGATTTGATCTCCAGGTTGGGATACTCATTTGAAAGCTTTTGTCTTAGCAGATCCACCTGAAGGATAAACAGTGAAGTTTATGACAAAACAGTGATGTATAATATACACACACCAAACATATTTGCAACTTCCTTCACCAAAACGGCCCTATTTATTGGAATGTCTGTAAAGGCGTTGTCTACCTGTAGATTATAAGGTGCGATGACTGCAATATCTTTGGCCTGTACTCCAGCCTCAGTTAAGGTTTTCACATGAAGTGCCACTATGTCGACTTCACCTGCGTGAAGAAAACGAAAGTAAAAAAGTCAATGATGTTTAGACCAAACGTAAAACTTGTGAGTTTAGGTGATGTGCGGCTGGAGTAGAAAATAACACAAAGGTTTAATATCTGATCATTACCCTGATTGCCTTTTGACTGCTCATCTGTGTCCTCCATTTCATTGAGACCACAGCCAGCAGTGTCAACTAAGAGCAGAGGCATGCTGGTCTCCTCAACATGAGCTACACCAGGCAGGTCTCTGATTAAAAAGGACACTGCAGTAAACAACTGCAAACAGACTGTATATCTAATCCAACACAGACAACAATGCTACAATACCAGTACCATTATAGCTATACACTGACATGCCAAAACAGAACCTAGAATAGTGAAGGACCCGCTTTAGCTAAGTGCAGAAACTTGATATGGCATCGATTTCACAAGTGACTGGAAGACGTCTGGAAGGATGTTGAGCCATGCCATCTGGACATCCACCCACAGATCAGTGGTATTTGAAGGTGCAGGATCTTGGGTATAAATGGATCTCTCCACCACATTACATAAAAGCTCAGTTGGACTCATGTTAAGTGAACATGCAGGTCACACCTTTCGTCAGAACCCTCAGAATGCTCCTTAAACTTGGGCCCAATGGCACGGTGCATAATCCTGCTAAAATATCCCATCATTGTGGGGTACATAAAGTCTGTGAAGGGCTGCAAATGGTCACATATCAATGACGTGTTTAAGTGGACCAATAGACCCAAGCCTTGCCATGAGAACACACCCCACACCAGTATAAAACCACCACCAGCCTGCATGTTGACAACTGGGGTCCATGTGATGTTAACACAGGCACTCTGGTGGCTCTTCTGCTTCCATATCCCATGCTATGTGTATGTGATTTCTGCCAGATTCGCTTGTCTGTTCACACTAGCAAGTCTAGCCAAGCACCGCCAGTCATTCCAATGAACACACTGGCCAGCATTTAACCTCACTCACAAAATAACACCTCACAACATACACAGGTGTGGGCATTCCCAAGCCATTTCCTCAGGTACCACCACCCCATAACTAATTTACTTATTGCTACTCAGTAGCTTTTGGCATGTCAGTGCATAAAATCTGACCTAACCTAATATTCATTCACATACAGTCACATACCTCAATAAATGTTTCTCCACTGAAGGATGTGCAATCAGTTTCCCTTGGTACATCTGCTCTGAGGCCCATTGCATGATGGCACTGTTCATACGGTACTGAGTGGTCAGCATTCGAACTACAGAGTCTCCGTACTTCTGAATCAGCCGCTCCATTAAACTCACAGACAGACCTTTGGCAGCTGCACTGTTTCAGAGTGAGAAAAAGTTGTTTTGAAATTGTAGTTTTGGAAAAGTCTTGTTTGATACTCTCCAATAGTATAAATGGCAATGACATTTAAATATCATATGATTCAAATATCATGATAAACTCCTATATCTAATTCACTAGCCTGTGCATTCAAATCACTGTATAAAGTTTTATTTATGACTTTAACGATTTACAATGACATATATTTTTACATCTAAGTATTTTCTGAGGTGCTAATAAGAGGATCTGTCTATTACACTGTTTGATACCAGAAAACATTTGCAAATAAAAGATTGCATAATAAGGGTTAGTTTCTCTCTGTACTTCTGAGATTTTATTGTTGGTGGCAGCTGCTTGTAGTCTCCAGCCAGGATGCACTTGCGTGCTTTGAGCAGTGCAATCCAACAGCTGCTTTCCAGAGCTTGAGCACATTCGTCTATCACCACCAGGTCAAAATGCTCGCATGGCAAATACTTCAGTGGACCGTCATCACTAGCTCCTGTATGAGACAAATATTACTTCAGAGCCTGAGAGTAAAACGCCAAACTATATTCTCTATGCTTGATTGGTTGTATAGGGATTAGAGGTTTAGACAGTAGTACAGCTTTACTCACCAGTGTTGGTTGCCAGAATAACACTGGCCCTTTTCAGGATTTGAGTGATGGCCATCTCTTCCCTAGACTTCAGTTCCTTTCGCAGCTCTCCTATTTCTCTCCTTAGGCTACTCCTCTGTCCTTTGTCACGTGTTTTCTTTATCTGACTCTACAGCCAGATCAGCCATTTTGGAATACATTTATAATGTGTCGTTATATATATGTATGACATAATCATGTACCAAAAACACTATGTTAAAAGACTACTTAATGAAAAAGCTTACAAAGGCTTTATCCATGTCTTTTCGGACATCTGCAAGGATGTTGGTGTTGTCGCTCTGTGCAAGTACTGCGTCCAGTGAATGTTTCTGGATTGACTCTAGTAGGCGTGCCGGATGTCCCAGTCGCAGGACCTTAGCCTTGCTCCTAGCCAGGCGCTCCACCAAATTATCCACTGCTACGTTGGATGGTGCACAGCACAAAACCTGCAGGGATATCCATCTGCGTCAGTAAAGAGTAACTACACCATTCACATTTGTTAGTTTCACTTTCATTGCTGAGCTGATTGACAAATGCTGTTTAGGGAGTCAGGGTGTGGTGCATGACATAAATAATGAGCTACGTGTGCAAAGAGATAGCTCACAGCCTTATCAGTTTGAGTGAGTGCATATGCAAGACCTGGACAGTGTTTTGTCTTACATAGAAGTGTATATAATAATAAAAGTATTGGCCCACTAATAGCCATCAAATATTTGCATATAATAGTGCTGGACAAAGAATAAATGGTGGCACAGTAATAGCATAGACTGCATGATTGATTTACTTTTTTTTAATTTTACTAAAAGTAACATTTTGGTGTGTATTTACTCTGTAAATGGAAATTTTTGTACACTTATTACCTTCTGGCCTTGTTTTACAGCCTGTAGAATAACTTCAACCACTGTTGTGGTTTTTCCCGTCCCTGGTGGTCCATGTATGATTGCAACATCTCTCTGAGCGAGTGTAAACGACACAGCCTCCTTCTGAGAACTGTCTAATCCATTATTGATCCACTCTAAAGCATCTAATCAAGAATAATCAAAACACAAAGCCAGCTTTTACATAGTGTGAGCCACATGCACATAAACTCTCCTCAGAGCTCTTATTGTGCACTTACTCTGCTGTAATGACGTTCCAGGCTCTGAGTAACCAAAAAGGACACTAATTAAATGGGCAGCAGGACCACTTCTGTACCCATTCAAAGCATTTAAAGCACTGCAAACATACAAGAAAGTGAAATGAATGAATGTGTGACTCTGACAGAGAGCACTGATGAAAGTATGTATGGTTAAAAAAACTTACCGAGTCAGTCGTTTATAAGTTACATCATTTGCAAGCTTCATGATATTGTACAGTCCATCACTTTCCAGGTTGAGGCTGTCATGCACTTCATCAAAAGCAGCTGTTATCGATACCCCTGTGACATGGGTCACCACACCTGAGCAAAGCTGATCAGGCTGGCTACATCCTTCTGATTCGTAAAGACCCACAATATCACCTAGAACAAGTGGAGCAAAGCGGTTATGCTAGCCACTAAATTTGTTAGGGTACCATTTAGCATTCAGTGTGAAATTTAATGTCTTACTTGTTACAGCTCTTAAAATCTAATGAGTATAAAAACGTTTTCCTAAACTAAACTGTGGGATGAACCAGTAAGTATTGGTCTATGGACTGATACTAGCTTGAAATGCTGAATCAGTATTACATCATATTTTACATTCAGTTCATTCATATTTTGTCATGACTTTCTGCTTTGATGACAGACATCAAAGATATATGCAAGCACATGACAATGCGTCTTCGAGCACGTCTCAACCCCATCTGTGAAATTTTAGTGAAAGTGAAAATGAACTATTTGTCTACTGTGCTTGCACACAGAGGAATGTGACCTCCACATTTAACCCATCCAGTGAAACACACAGACCAGTAAATACACTTGCCCAGAATGGGGGAAGCAGTTGGGGATGTTAGATGCCTTGCTCAAGGGCACTTCAGTTGTGTCTTGCCCTGTGCAGGAATCGAACCTCGGACCTTCCGGTCACGAGACCGGTTTACTAATGATACCTGGCATTAGTTGTACATTTTGTACATGTTGTCCTAAAATTGGCTACCTGTTTGATTTATGATTATAAAACCTATTTGATTTATGAGCATGAAAGTTGGTACAAGTCATTGTTTTGCAAGTCACAAGTCTTAAGTCTTGGCATCCTTCAAGTCCTAAACTTTAGGTTTAAAGACCTAAACAAGACATAACATGCTCTTTACCAAAATTTAGGCCAAAGTAATAATTAGTATAGTAGATTTACACAACCTATTTTTGTTATTGCTATTCAGTACTTCCTAATTCAGTAGGAATGTATAGGGGTGTATAAGTATTTATAAAACTTGAACAGTTCAGTTTCACAAAACGTGTAACTCTAACTCAATTCAGCTTGGATTTGCTTTGCAAATTGCATTCTTATATGTTTGCATCTGATATTCAATCATTTTGTTGTAGGGCAGCCATTAGCTTATTTTTAAAAAACCAGCCTAGGGACCAGAAGGCTTAAGGTTTGAGCCCCACAACTGACAAGACTCAACTAAAGCACACCCTTGAGTGCACCCTTGAGCAGGCATCTAAACCCGCAACTGCATCCTGGAGCCTGCACACAGGGACTGCCCACAACTCTGGGCATGAGTGCTCTCTGCCCCCTAAGTGTGTGTTCACTAGTGTGCATGTGTATTTGATGCATAGATGGGTCTAATGCAGAGATCAATTCAGTGTCAGGTCAACACAGTGGTCAAAAGAGGAGTTGACTTCACTATCTTCAGATCATGGCTACCACAAAGTGCCTCTGCTGATGTCGAAGCCAAATTGTGAATCTTCTTTGAGTGTGTCAAGTCAGTCATGTTACTCAAGTCCACTGTAATAAATCTTTCTGTTCAGAATCAGAATGACTCACTAATCTGTTTAGCAATCAATGCAGTAAACCCAGTGTGTACAGTGGTCAGAGTGTGAGGCCTCACCGGGTCCAAAACCATGACTGGGAAGAACAGAAGGGCCGGTACTTTTCCGGGGCTCAAATGACACCAGAAGTCTGCCATGCATTCCTGTCCTCTGACTTCCAATCTGAAGTTTCAGCAGACATACTCCTTTCTGTTGTAGATATTTTAGTGACACATTCTTCTGCCATGTCCTGACAACACCACACACACACACACACACACACACACACACACACACACACACACACACACACCAAAAACTGTTGATCCAGTCCAATGTCATATAAAATCTGCCAGAAGAAAAGAGCTATAACACTGTCTGTCTGTCTGTCTGGATTACCTGGTTTCCTCTATTTCAGCTCCTCTCTCCTCCTGCAGGAGTTCAAGTGTCCTGGACACGAAACGTTCAACCTCCATGTCTGTGACTCTGACACACAAACAACACAATAATATAAACAAACACAAAACACACAGCTCTATCAGACTGAACCTGACACAAACACACCATCTCTATCATCAGTTTATCTCTCTGACAAAGTTAAAGCAATTAACACAAAACTGAACAATAACGGATAAGAAAATCTCCTCATTTATAGTCGACACATCCACAACTCAATAACACACACACACACACACACACACACACACACACACACACACACACACACACAGATATATATATATAATTACAGTTACAGTTATTTATATAAACATACACACACCAGCTAGCTCTGCATGCTACACAACATCGTCGCAGTCAGTGTAATTTGAATAAGGAGTCGATTCCGGAAAGACTCGAATCCCCGATTCAGACACTGAGACTGAGGAGTCGACTCTTCAGAAGCTTTGAGAACCACATAGTAAAATTAATTCCTGAGCCGCTGTTATTGGTTGTTATTTAATAATTTAATGGTGTTTTTGTAAACTAAAAGTTGCTTTTTGTCGCTTTAATGCCTTTTATTTTATAACAAATTAACTGGTGTCCTAGAAACATTACAATGTGTAAATAAATGCTTTAACATCGCATATAGCGTTAATTTGTTTTATATATTATCAACTAGTAGCGTTAATTAATTATACTGTTCATTAGTACTGAACTATTTATTTTAATGAGACCACTAACCAGTGCTGTGTTTTACTTTGGATTGTTTTACATTAAAAACAATACGGAGTGTATAGAATCGACTCCTGATGCGACTCTTTTTCAGGAATCATTTCAGGAATCGAATCGTCTTGTCTGTTTTCAGAACAGCGCATGTCAGGTCGTGTCCGTCCCTGATTTCATACCTACCTATACACCTCTGTTATATTACTCATTAAATAATGTTATGCTCTAAATTTAAACTCTACAAAAACATTAACAATATAATATAATATAAGAGTATTGTGTGGACGCTGTTACACACCAGTATCTATTTATCAACGCTGTTTTTACTGAGAGCGGAACTGTCATCGGGGTCGTGTTTCCCCTGGTTAGAGAGGACAGATGTTGATGGTGCACCGGTCATCACGCTGTCTGAAAGATGTCAGTCCTGTGTAGTAATAACGGTGCTGGACAGTCACTCTGTGGCTTTTTATTGTAGCACTCATTACCAGGTGAATGTCGTGTGTGTTCTTCTGTAGATAACTCGATCTTTACACACGGATAATGGCCCGAGTAGTGAAAGTCTTTCGGACTTTACGAAATCACTGGAAAAAAACGACTTTTGCTGTGTGTGTCCTGTCTTATGGAGGCCACTGGCTGTACGGAAAACACTGGTTAGTATCTGTAATGCAACTTATACATCAAGTTTTACGTCCACACAGTATAATGTATATAAAGAATATAGTATATATATAATAGTGAGAAGGATCTTATAGCTGTATTGGATCTCATATAGATTACTTTAACATAATTAACCCACTTCTTACCTCATAGTGACAGTGTACTGAGGCGAGAGGCATGTCTGGAGGCTAGGGTAAGTGATCTCAGTCATTTCTCTCTTAGTATGGATATGAAATGTGTCAGTAATTTATTCTGATCAGGGTTGTAGTGAATGAATGAAGTGAACAGCCTACATACAGACCTCTACATTTAACCTATGTGTACAGTGAAACACACACTAGTGAACACTAGGGGGTAGTAAACACACTTGCCCAGAGTGTATGGGGCCTTGTTCAAGGGCATTTCAGTGGGGCAGTGTTGCCCTTGAGGTTCCCTAAGCACAAGGTCACAGGGTTACTGTAACACTGACTGCGAGGCAAGAACACACTGGATTGGATACTGGTCCTTTACAGGGCTTTGTGTGCACACTTTTACATCTACTGACAATGTTTACCTGGTTTACATGGTTTACCCAGCGCCATGTTCTGGGGAGGTGAGAGGGAGAAGTCAAATTCCACATGGATAATAATTCAAGCTCTGGAGTGAATTAAGGTTCTTGTAAATATAAGGCAGTAAGTTTGCTGTTGATTTTTGGTTAACTGTCAAGTTATAGAACAGACATGACGCAAAAGACAGCAACTATCAGTTTAGCGCAATAAATGGATAATTAGGAATTGGTCAAAAGGATAATGCCTGGATTCCTTCCAGTTTCCAAAGACCTGCTGATAGGTGGATTGGTTGCTCTAAAATATGCCCAGGTATGAGCAAGTTTGCGATAGACTGGTGCTACATCCACCTCATACCCTGTGTATCCAGGACAGGCTGATTCACTGCAACCCTGACCAGGACTAAGCAGCTTTAGAGATGAATGAATGATAAACAGTTTGTATGTCAACAGTATGTTGATGTTGTATGACCCACTTCTATCTAAACATTAGTGATGTTGTATTTATGCTGCAAAACAGCAAGTAGCAATGAAGTTGATCTGGTTTGTAAACAGGAATTTGGCCGGACGTTAATCGGACCACAGGAGACACTGCAGAAAGCCACAGTAATCCTGAATCCTGCAGCATGTAAAGGGTGAGAATTTGCCCTACTCACTATTTAACACCACTCTGGATCAATCTTGTCTTACCACTCAAACTGCAGAAATTACTGTGATTGTGGTGCTTAAATTCATGTGCAGTTTTTTTCCCACAGAAAGGCTAACAGTCTGTTTGAAAAGAACGCAGCTCCTATTCTACATCTCGCTGGTTTTGAGGTTAAAGTTATAAAGGTATTAGACTTCACTGTGTTCTGTTTTATGGTGTGCAGTGTGTTTTAATGATGCTAATGATTTTCCATTATTTTCCATAGACAGATTATGAAGGGCAAGCCAAAAAGCTAATGGATCTGATGGAACAGACAGACATTTTGATTGTAGCTGGGGGTGATGGAACCCTGCAGGAGGTAAAACATGTTGGTGTTATTTCACTGGAAAGATTTTGCTGGCATGAGCTCTTGTAGCATGTAAATTGTTTCCTGTCTTTTATTTAATTTAGGTGGTAACTGGCTTGCTGCGCAGAGCTGATGAGGTATGTACAGTGATAAAAATACCCATCTCTATGTAGGAATTTGGCAAATACTAGTTCTAGGGGGCTTGGGAGCTATTTTGCTTTTAGGCAAAGCATAAAAAGATTATTATTAGGGGTCATTATTTAGGGTCATTCTCTATCAACATGGGAGCATGCATGTCTACATAAAATTTATGTTAAGTTGATGAGACCATTATTCATTATATACCCAATATTCATCAGCAGACACAGTGGGCGTCATATTAAGCTGAATATGAACTACTGTATTCATTCACAGGGGTATTTATATAAGAAATGTGACAGTTGTGAAAATATTGGGGGGTTTTTTCATACAGGTCATACAGAAGCTACTAAGCTTCTGCAGAGTTACTGCAGTGTAATATTTTAAATAATATGGCAAGAATTTAGTCCAAAGCATGTGAAACCTTTGTTTCATATTAGTGGCTTAATTGAGCAATCTAAAACATATTCATATATCCAGACGAATGAGCAGAGCCGGCCCAAGGCTTACTCGAATTCCACGGCCGCTTACGGCCCCAACGCCACCAGGTGGCCCCCAGGGGCACCAAGATATCATGATAAAAATATATATTTTAAAAATAACATTGAATAATGAAACGAAATAATTTCTGGCCCATGGAATATGAAGAGGTGGTCGGAGATGGTATGGTGGGGCCGCAAATGAAAATCTGCCTAGGGCCCCATAAAGGCTTGGGCCGGCCCTGCAGATGAGACTAGCTATTTAATTAGGACAGTGTTGAAGCTGAGCAGCATTACCATAAGATATATTACATTCATTTATCATTTTGTTTTGGATCTGTGAGCTTTGAGGGAGTTTTGCGGGTGTCACTAACTGTAAATCTGCCGTAGCATGTGCATACATGGTTCTTTTCTACATAGAAAATGTTCATACGTAGAAAATTACGCATAACTGAAAGTTGTGTAAATCTGGCAAAAAGGTTTTTTTTGTTTGTTTAGTTTTACGAATACATTTACCCCAAGCTTTATTAAATGATTGTTAACTGAGGCCCATCTAGTCAAAATGTGCTTAGGGTATTTTAAAATCGAATATTGTGGTGGGTTCACGATCATATACTAATCTGTCCTTTTTTTTTATTATTGTCTGCTTTTTAATCCTAGGAAGCATTCAGTAAAACTCCTATTGGCTTTATTCCTCTGGGTTCTCGGAACTCCTTGAGCCAAAGTCTGCATATAGTTACTGATGACAAAGTAAAGTAAGTCCTCCCATTAAACTTTCTCTATATACTGTATTAGTCATTGACTAATTTACGTAGCATTTATTTATCTTGAATTTGCTTATGATTGTGAATTTCAGACAAATCACTTCAGCAACTCTGTCTATTCTGAAAGGGGAGACAGTGCCCCTGGATGTCCTTCAGATAAAGGTACAGCAGAACAGCAGCGTTGCAGTGCAGGTAAACTGTGAGCATGATTAATCATTTTGATTGTGTTTTGTTCTCAGAGTGAGAAGGAGCAGCCAGTCTTTGCGCTCTTAAGTTTACGTTGGGGTTCCTTCCGAGACGTCGCAACATCCATTAGCAAGTGAGGTTCTAACAAAATGGGAAACATATCCAAATAAATATTAGTGCATATATTTTTCTACTTTATTTAAGTGAACTTCTCTCTGTCTGTCTTTAAGATATTGGTATCTTGGACCTTTGAAAACAAGAGCAGCACATTGGTTTAGTACACTAAAAGTGAGTATTGTGTTTTGTGTCTATTTGTGTTTCTGTTTTACGAATTTATGAATGTTAAACCAACCAAGCTGTCGTCCGTATCGCAGGAGTGGCCACAGGTGCATTATGCTTCTGTTTTGTACCTGCCTCCCACCCTTCGACCTCCAGACCTGCCTGATGTGAAGCCAGTGAGACCCAATCTGCTGTATCGCATCTATCGGAGACTTCAAAACTACTGGACACCACCTATAGAAGGTACAATTGACATGCAATTGTGAAATTAAGCTTTGTGGTGAGAGTTGTAATGGCTGAAGTCTCAGTGCATTTTGTGTGTGTGTGTGTGTGTTTTATGTGTTTGGTTCAGAGCCCCATGCAGAGACAGAACCAGAGCCCTGGGAGGATAAGCAGATCTCTACAGTTGAGCTCACAATCAGCACACAGAACAGAAATCCAATGAAAAAAGTAAGTCACCGCACAGAATAAGACATGATATAGAAGTTTGTTCATAAGACTGACTCAAAAAGAACTGTTTTTATAAGAGACATCATAGTGGTTGTCCCATGTTAAAATCTCCTTCATATGCAGAATAAACATCAAAGCAGAGTCAAAAGAGAAGCCATAGTGACTCTGAGGCCCTCTAGTGGCTGCCTCCCATGTTACTGATAATGAAGTCAGGCCTTGCTGTACTGTGAGAAAGGGATAAGACTCATCATTGTCTGTCTTCCTCCTACAGAGGACAGATGATTCCCTGGTGCTCTCTGTGGAGCCAGATACACTCACTGTTGGACAGTTCATCACAGAAGGGTATTTATTTATTTCAACACAGTTTTTTCATTTCATTCTCAGAGTTATTTAATCAGAGGTTGATCTATTTTGTTGACTGGTGTAATGATTTGTTCGCAGGACTAAAAAAGCTGAAAACCCGCTCGAGTGCACAGAGAAGGCACTTCAGATAGAGGCAAGCGTATGTCACCTCACTTTGCCGCAGGTGAGGATTTGTTCTTAAATCTGATTCATTAGAAGATTAAATAATTATCCTTTACAACAATTATTTCCGGTCCATTAATTTGATTGGACGAGTGGCATTCTAAGTGTGCCAATATTTCATATAACCAGACTGGGAGGTTACCGCGTGCGTGCGTGCGTGCGTGCGTGCATGCGTGCGTGCGTGCGTGCGTGCGCGTGCGTGTGTGTCATTTCACATGTCTGTGTTTGTGATGTAAAATCTCAGCTCTAGCACTAGTCCC
>JAOVVF010000036.1:22619144-22631952 GCA_028565595.1 Duopalatinus emarginatus | reverse complement strand
CATTGTAGCACAACATACCAGTATAACACAGTGTAAGACAATGTAACACTGTAACACAACATAACACAGTGTAACACTGGTAACACGGTATTACACAATGTAACAGCATAACACAATGTAACACACCATAACACAATGTAACACTGACAACATAACACAGCATAACACAATGTAACACTTTAACACAACATAGCACAGTGTAACACAGCGTAACACATTGTAGCACAACATACCAGTGTAACACAGTGTAAGACAATGTAACACACAGTAACACAATGTAACACTGTAACACAACATAAGCGTAACATTATATAATAGTAATGTTAGGTTTAGAGTTGATTCAAACAGAGTTGGTAAGACCAGGTGCAGGTCAGCCATCCTCCGTACTTGCGCACGTGCACGGGGAATACCAATCAACACAGACACCAAGTGTACAGTGAATCAGAATTCCATTTTATTAAAGAAAGAACAGAGCTTATATAGGAGACTGAGTTGGGGAAATATGATTGGAAGCAGGATTAGTCTAGGGTTAAGGTATGCAGAAGATAGTCGGAAAGTAGTGAGTTGAGGTCAGAAGATAGTCAGAGGAAAGGAATCTCAGAAGAAGGCCTGAAACAGAAATAGTCAGCAGAAAGGAATTTTTTTGCCGAGTCTAAATAATAATTTATCCTAACAAGTAATTAGCATGCACATATGCAACAGAATAACCAGACAGTAAACATTATACAAATTATAATATTATGGATTATTATATTGTACCATATTATGATTTGGTTTACTGTGTTCCACTGTATTTAGTGAAGTTTTTAAGGTTTATATAAATGTATATATCATAATGCCACATGAATTGATGTTACTATTTGAATGTGGGCGGAGCTTAGGATTTCTTTCAAGTTGTTTAAATGGATACATTTTAATAAAAATACTACAGTTTAAAAATAATTCATGGTATAGATGCAATACATACACACACAAACACAAACAAACACACACACATGAAATGGTGAATGAAATGGTCTTTTTGACCTGTAGGCATGTGTCTTAAGCGTAATGCCATTGGATTAAATGCTGACTGGCAGCTTGAAGAACCCGCCCATTAATCAGTGAAATAAACTTCGGGTCAGATGGTGTAAATGTGAGTGGGGTTAAGCAGGACAGGCTGGAGGCTCGTTAGGGGAACTGCAGTTGAGTGCTGCTTACGGTAAGTTAAAATGCATACATTTATATACATATAGTGTGTATAAATATATATATATATATATATATATATACACACACACTTCAGTTTGAATAAAGGTTTGCTTTATAGGAATGGAGACTTTTTACATGTGTGAATGTTGTACACTTTTTATTAGGTTAATTAATGTGGACTGATAAAAACTGATATTTAAATGTGCTGTTGGTATCATCTGAGATTATTACATGCAAAACATTATACAGTATTTCTATTGCTTAAAGAAGGACATTTTGGGGATGCACTTTAAATACACACTTAAAATATATGCTTGAATCAACTACCAGTGGCCCAAAGTTGGTGTGAGCCGGTCAGACTTGTAGATTATCAATAAATTGTATTTATATTTTAAAGAATTAGTACCGCTGGCACTGCTTCTTATTCCTAACCCCCAGAAAGTTCATTGATTAAAGTGTAAAAGCAGATCTTTTCTAGTAAGCCATAAAGGCCACTTCTAGGCCTCCACCTTCACCACCATGTAAATGTGCCTGTATGACCAAGCTGTTAAATGTCCAGTGGCCAGGGATGGCAACAGCAAGTGAGAAATCGGTGCAGCAGCATTTGTACTTCTCAAGCTGTGGTGAGGAGGACAGCAGTGACAGCAGTGTTGAGGACTGGGTGCCTAGAAGCGTGTCGCTAAGAAGTCCATCCCCTGCCTGCCGAACCCCAAGAGTGCAGCACCACTATGCCAGGAGTAATGCACACTCACCAGCTGCACCCACCTCACCAATACCTTATGCTGCCTGGAGGAAGCTGAGGCTCTGTGATTCCCCAAGTACACCAAAGGTAACATTGTAGCCCTTGCTAGGCTGCTTCATAGAACTGGCCGTTAATACATTTCATGTTGCAGAACCAAACACCTGTTTTATCCCCCAGAGCCTGCTGTCCAAATCTGCACTTCCTTACTCAAGCACCAAATCATGTCGCAGCCAGAGAGTCCTGTACAGGCCTTCTCTGTCTGCCCAAGCACCATCAGTCAATGTTAATCCTTTCACACCAGATACAGTGCGGCAGAACAGTAAGCACTACAAGAGGAAAAACTGTAGAAGTGATGAAGATGATGAAGGCCACAGGTAACACAAGCTTCTTTAAGCAAAAATACAGAAATTTCTGAATCAGATGTCATTATCTTGCATGTGGTGTCTTTTAAACATTACAAATGCTCCTGCAGGTCAAAGGAAACTCAAACTTCTTCTGAAGATGAAAGCTATTTTCTTCCGTCAAAGGTATGATATTTATCAATTCCACAAAAGACAGGACAAAAACAAGCAGGCAATGGGGCCTTCTTTAGAGTTTGACTCGTATAATTTAGCTAATATAATTACATTCCTGTGAATGGAAATAAAGCAGAGACTTTTACTGCTATAGGAAACACAATTATGAATCTCATGGTGTGATGAATGTTGAGTAAACTATATGGTCCTTGGGTATCAAGAGCTGACCACGTAAGTGAATGCAGGTCCTTGATTGACCCTTCTCATGACTAAGGGAGCCACATGACAAAGCAGCTTTCTCTAATTAGTTAAGGTTAATATTAATCTCCTATTATATAAATATCTAATTTAAAAATACTAACATTAATCTATGAGCAACCCCACTGAAATGCGCAAGTCTGAAGAACAGCTACATTCCCAAATTCATGTTTGTGCTAAGAATTTTAAAGTCAGATGACTAAGTGTGGATGATGCTGACTAAAACTGCAGGTGATTGGTACATTTTTGTGCACACACATAGAGCAAAATAACTGTTTATAAGGAATTAATTGCTGAGAAATGTTCATATAGGTCATGGCCTAATCTACCAAAGCCTGACCGTCTATAGATAAAATTCATCATCTGGGCTTTTTGTCTTCTTCCATTTGTTGGTACCCAGAGACCAGCAGTGCCAGCCCTCATGCTGTCACGTTATGAGAGCGAGTTCCTGGAACTTGGCCGGATTGGTGTGGGCGAGTTTGGTGCTGTGTATCGCTGTGTGAAGAGGCTGGATGGCTGTATGTACGCCATCAAACGTTTGCGCAGACCGCTTGCAGGTTCTGCCAATGAGTAAGCGTGAACCAGAACAGACCACACAAATACTTTCCCCACTGGCTTGACTGATACAGCATTTACAAGTGATATTTATTTATTTTTATGCATGAATATGTGGAGTAAGTGGTAAAAGGTGTACAATCAGATGACCTTTGGCGTGTGTGTTTGTGGTTCTGTCTGCAGGCAGCTGGCCTTAAAAGAGGTATATGCCCATGCTGTCTTGGGACATCACCCACATGTTGTGCGCTACTACTCTGCTTGGGCAGAAGATGACCATATGATCATTCAAAACGAGTATTGTGATGGTACTGTGGTGTTTGGGAAGGTTTGAGACATTACAGCTATGGGAACGTGGTTTTTCCTGTCTTAGCCAACTATAATGCATCTAAACATTAGGCTACAGTATACCCATATGCCATTATAAAACATTGCTCATTTATAGGTGGGAGCCTTCATGATGTAATAACGGAGAAAGAGGAACAAGGTGACTTCTTTCATGAGCCAGAGCTGAGGGATCTTCTGCTTCAGGTCTCGATGGGTCTCAAATATATCCATGCATCAGGCCTGGTGCATCTAGATATTAAACCCAGTGAGGTTTTATCTTTTTTTTTTTTTTTTTTTTTTTTTAAATGTCTATTAGATTATAGTTTGTTTCTTTAACGAGTTGAAAGCTTACATGAGTGTGTGCGCACTCTGCTGTTGAGGTAACATATTCATCAGCCATCGTCCCAGTTCCAGTGCTGGTGGAGCAGGAGACAGCGAAGATGATGATGATGAGCAAACTTCATCAGGGGTAGTTTATAAAATTGGTAAGCTGTTTCAATCAGACTTTGGCTACAGACTGTTTAATGCACAATCTACCTGGTGTCTGTACATGTCCTTCTCATTGTAGGGGATCTTGGTCATGTGACCTCCATCTCAAGTCCTCAGGTGGAGGAGGGGGACAGCCGTTTCCTAGCATGTGAAGTTTTGCGAGAGGTATCCTGGGGGGATGGGGTGAGGTGTAGGGGTGTAGACACTACACAAGCAATGACTGATGAGATCTGCACTCTGAGCTTTCTTAATAAAGATAAGCCATTAACATTTTGTAAATAAGTTAAACTTTTCTAATTGTACCCTTTTTTGTTTGCCCTATCTGGCTTGCAGGACTACATGCACCTGCCTAAGGCGGATATCTTCGCCCTAAGCCTGACTGTGCTGTTAGCAGCTGGAGCTCCGCCACTACCTCAGAATGGAGATGAGTGGCACCGCCTCAGGCAGGCTCATTTACCCACCCTGCCCCATGAATTAACACCAGCTCTAAGAAGTCTTCTACAGGTGTAATACTATGAAGAAATTCAGTAGACACTTGTTTTAATGTTTGGTTTGATTTTCTTTAACTTGTCAAAGGTGTAACTCTTGGCTTGTTAAAGGTAAACCAATCTGATGAATCCACCATAAATGACTCGAATATTAATCTTCAGTAAGCCAACATTTTTATTTTTTAATGAAACAGAGTTTACTTTTATTCAAGAAAGGTTTAAAAAACACATGGCTCTAGTTTTACTTTCCACTTTTCCTGCATTACTCAATACTGATGGTGATGCCAGTGGGGATTGGCTTCTGTGTTTCTATCTACCTGAAGAGAATGCACTATCATACTTGTCATCTTTGATCACTAACTAAGAGAGGGGAGTCTGCTGTAATGTTTCTCTCCACTGCTATATTGGATTTCTCATTAATATTCTGCTCAACTTTGCTGGAAACTGGTCAGTAAGAGAGGACTTTGCTCTGGCGGTTTCAGAAACTAACACTGACCTCCTTTATGTAAGTGATTTATACCCCTTTTAAATACCATCATAAACTTGCTAGTCCCCTTGTGACATTAGGGCCAGACAATAATTAACCAGGATTATAAAAATGCATCACCAAACAAACAAATTGGCATCACAATCCTTGAGCATTTAGGGTGGTTTTCTGAAAGTAAGTGCAGTATAAATTGTATTGATATGTATATCCTATATTTCATAGACAATGCTGGACCCCGATCCTGCTGTGAGGCCTTCTGCATCTGCGCTGTGCAGGCACCCGGTGCTACACAGAGAAAGAGCTGGAAAACTGGCGACACAACTGCGCAGAGAGCTCAATGTGGAGAAGTTCAGGACAGCGGTGCTGGAAAGGTGAAGGCTGCTTTAGATCTGTCTGATTCCCACCAGGGGGCACTAATGTCCTGTACTGTCCCTGAAATAATTACACTCCACAGTGAGTCATGACTACTGCAGACTTTAATGCTTTTCTAACATGTTCTGTATAGGGAACTCCAGGAGGCTCGGTTAGCTGCTGTCTCGCCTCAGCAACCTGCTCAGGATCGCACAGGATGCACAACCTCACAGACTGGCTCTCTTTCTAGACCAGGGCGGAGGCTGGTGGGGCGAAAGACAGCCCGCTCCATGAGCTTTGGTTGTCTGGGACATTGAACTATTTGCTTAATGGGCATAACTGGACTGTAGATGTTTTCATGGTTTTTTTTAACCCTGATGCATGAATGTCAATTTGTCCAGTTTACTCATTTGAGTGGAAGTCTTTTAATTGATGTGAATTGATTTTATCCTTGTAAATAAAGATTTTAAATGCTTTAATCAGTGCTGTGTGTGTGTGTGGGGGGGGGGGTGTATTTTGCTAGTCATTCTCTAAAACAATCTACATAGTTGCATGTAGTCTGTATGCTTATCTTGCACATACCGTACACTGGGGAACTCCAACAGGCAGTTACAGTGTCAGCTCAGACAAGACTCTTGTGATATTTACTGTGTTTATCATGAGGAAACAAACAGGGACTTTCCAGCATTCTCTAAATTGTCCATAGTGATGTATAACAACTTTGGACACTTTTGGGGCAGGAGACCTGAAGGGTTTCCAAAAAACGGGTTAAGTGACTAACCCAGGGTATGTTAACTGAGTGTTCACTAAAACCTAGAGTTTTCTGTTCCAGAAACCGGCATTAAAGAGACTCTGTGTCAGTTGCTGTAGCAACATATGCTCTGAAGCTAACCTGCTTTCTGGCAGGTTTACTGAACTCTAACCCAGAGTTACAAACACATTACTCATAAAGGGTGTATCCTTTACTCCAGGATCCAGTGGACATAGAGGACTGTGTCATTAGACACTGATTCACGATTAATGTCCCCATTAATATCACTGTTTTAAATCCTAATCAATTATCTACAGTAACTACATTTTAAAATATTTAACCTTGTGGGTTTTTAATGTAAGTTTTCCATACAGTGTAGAGGATGACAACATATCAAAATAATTAAACATATCAGGATAATTAACCACATTGACAAGGCGACTGTATGTCGATCTGTCTAGTGTTAAAACACATGAATAGTTTTGTGCTGTTTCCTGAACATAAACCTGTAATGACATTAAAAAAGAAATCACACAGAATCAAGAAAATAAAAAGTGAGAACACTGTGAACCAGTGGATAAATACCTCTACACCATTACATTTAGGATTTCCTGAATGTAGTCATCGTCTGACCTACATAACAATTACACCTTCAAAACATAAAGGTGATGACGTTAACAGAAAATCTGTCCATAGCATTAATGTACAGTTAGTGACCTTTAAGACCTTCAAAATGTTACTATTTTTAAATGTAGCATTTAATAATGTACTGGAACCCACTGTTCTCTTCAGTGAAGACCATTTGTGAAGCTTCTCACATCATCACAAATTTAGAAGCCAAATAGTCAGACTCCGGGCATGACTCAAGGATTTTCCAAGAGTCTACACTATACTAGATATTTGATCAGGATATAGAGGCCTGTTGCACTTTTGCTATTAGTGAGGTTTGACCCTGGACCATAGTCATGCTACAACCTGGCCCAGTGCAGACAGAGGGTAGGGGTTTAAATGACTATAGGGATCCTCAAGGCCAGGTTCTAGTGGCTGCAGGGGCTTGAGGTCACTCACCGAGGGGATGTAACATATAAATAACATATAATGGCATGTGTGGTACTGTACAAGCATTGCCACCATAAGGGGAGACACCCTGGCATAACCCAGATACATACTGAAAAGGATCCTCACCTCCATCTGACCAATTACTATTTCTCTGGTTAACTGCTACATTCCATCACTTTCACCCATCTGCTCTTTAACATAAAAATTAAAAACAATTTAAAACTAACTTCTTTTGTGTTTTGTGATTTCTTTATTCGTAAATAAAACTATAGATAGATCTAAGGACGTTCATTAGTTAAAACTACAGGAGGCTCAGTTACTGTAACACCACCACACTGGAGAGATGGAATTATATCAGTGTTCAGACAGTGGAAGGATCAGTCCACATAGAGTCAGCTCCTCTGTCTGTGTGAAAGATGGTGGTGGGCCTGCTGTCTGATTAGTCTTCTTCCTGCTCCTACTCCTACTGAGCCATGCCTGTAGGCTACAATACACATGATGTAGTTATGTACAGAAAGTCATACACATTGTACTATGTATTTCATCTGCTAATGTGTGAGTTTGACCTCACTGAGTTTACACCTAGATTGAGTACAAATCAATCAATAAATAAAAATATAAAAACATATGTAAAATATTATAATGTGTTAAAATATTGTGACTGACATGTTAAATATTATATTGGCATAATCAATATTGCTAAATGTTGAATTATGTTTGATAATTCTGTTAAAATTATATAGTAATTAATTTTTTAATTCACACGTATATTTTTTATTTTGATATATTAGACGTTGTTGTATTCATTTTACGTGTCAATATGTGTTTATAATCTGTATATACACTTATTAATATTTTAATCTTAAAATGTAAAAAAAATAATAATACGACGCTCTGTTCTTTTTCTCATTCACATCCATGGTGAATCGTTTTATCGGCGCTCCATTGAGAATGTCTTTTATGGTTAACCGTGAACGCGGTTCTGCCGAAGTCAACCTACTCAGAATTGATTGATCTAGATTACTATAACTCTGATCAGCTTTTCTGGAACTGAAATCTCTGGGTATGTCAGACTGGGGTGAGTCAACATTTTTCTATGATAATCTTGGATTTTTATTTAAATAAAACTGGAGTCTGCTTTTGGATGAGTTTAGGTGCATTTTTACTCAACTAAACGTAAACACACACGCGTTAGGACTTCATCATTTACAGCGGGGTACAGCGTACGTAATATCACACAACCTGCCTCACCACTGATTCAACCTCATGCTACTTTACATGTGCGTCATTTACTGACAGCGCTGATGGTTCTAAAGCTCCGCCTTCTCAGCGAGACACTTCCACTTGTGAAAATTCTGAGGGGTGATCAGTTTTGACGTCGAATAAAAAACAATCTTATTTAATGTTATCCTTATTTAAATTATTACAACTTTTAGTGCCCGTGTTGAAAAGTATATTATTTACAGACTGTACTCAATGCAACTCTTTAAAACACACGGAAAGAGTTTTATATCGCTCATATATGTCGGTGTACTCCCCCATTATTACGTGTTTACATAGTCCATTTACTTCCCGTTATGCTTTAAGTCTGAACGCTGTGGTATATAAACTGGGTGATATAAAGTTGTCGCGGGAGAGTGTTGTAATGTTTAGACTGCGGGGAGATTGAGCGAAATATGAAGGAATGTAAGGTGTTTACTTTATTACTGAAGTATATTGTTAAGTATTTATTGATCAATATAATTAATTATGCACCTCTAGTTTGACTTACAGCTGTTTTAACAGTTTTAGGCTGGGTTGAGGGCAGTTAAATAGCCTGGCTAGCTCGTTAGCACAGATGTTTTTACACAGGAATAGAAAAGAAAACAAAAGTAACTCAGAGCTTGTAATTTAACTCGACTATAGAGAAACACTGGGCTTAATAGTGAGATTTAACTAATAAAACAAAAGACCTAAACAGACAGGCAGCAAACTCTAATAGAGTGCACGTTTTATAACTATTATAACGTGTTATCAGCCTCAGTACTGCTGCTTCACTTATTATTGTCTCCTAACAATACTATTAATATGTGTGTACTGTACCTAGTTCAGTATTCTCTCTCTCTCTCTCTCTCTGTCTCTCTCTCTCTCTCTCTCTCTGTCTCTCTCGCTCATTTCTTCCCTTCTCACATTGTGTTGTATGTCTTCTTCCCTCTAAGCGATGCCCCTTTCTTTTTCTTTTTGTCACCCCCATTTGTTCGGTTCCTTTGCTACCACATGGTTTAAAACCCGGAGGCTTTGTGGAAATTACTTTGATTGATTTATTTAGAGGTTGTAATATCTGTCTTGTCTTTTTCCTTCTTTCTTTTTTCCTCTGCTCGTTCCTGAGCCACTAACCTCACAGCGGCGCCTGAACCCCTGGCTGCCGGAGGAAGGGGGGCAGGTCACGCTCATGCAAAATTCAAGACATGCTTTCTCAGGCATTATTCTTCTTTATAAATATTACATGCGTTGTTGAGAAAACTGGTTGGTGGGTAACTGTTGCGCAAGTGTGTGGCAAAATCCGTGTAGCGAGCGCTTGGTATTGAGATGTATTGCAGGAGGGAGTTGACAGGAAACAGGATGCTGCATTAATGAAGGAATGAGAGCAAACAGTGGTGTGTGTGTGTGTGTGTGTGTGTGTGTGTGTGAGAGAGAGAGGAGGAATTTGTGATAGGTGTGATCACGGGTATGATTATCATTTCTTATTTTAGTTTGATTTATTTATGTTAATTTATTGTGCTTTATAAATAAATAAAAATAAAACATCAAAAGGCGAAAACCACAAAATGAAAAGGAAGTATGTTAAATACAATAAAAAATAAAAAGGAATTAAAATAAGAGGATTAAAATCAGCTAATTAGAGCGCAAGTGCAGTAAGAATAGTTTGTTGACATAAAACAGAGTGATTATTTTTTTATGCATGCCATTGTGTGTGACAGCCATTGTGTGTGTATTCTGAGATATATATATATATATATAGTCGTGTTTTTAGAAGTATATATATAGTATCTTTATTATCCTTATTATATCATTAGTGCCAAATACATAAACATACTAAAAAATAATAAGTGATAAAACACTGCCATGCCTTAAAAACAGTCAGCTTACATTTGAACAAATGTCATTTTTTTTCTACTGGAGATGTTTGGAGATTTTTCAGATTTCCACTGCAGTAAAAGCAGGCATCTAATTAATTTAATTGTCTTATCTTGGGTATTGTAGTAATGTCATTTAGACATTTTTTTTGTATCCATTCATTGATAATGAATTGATGAATGAATGAATAAATTGATGAATACGTTTTTTTATTTACTTGGCCCTCAGTGTTCACACTAGTAAGAGATAAATACTTTGTTTTGGCTGCTTTGTGATAACTTGATTTGGTTATAATTACTAAAGCAAAGCTAACTGTAATGGTTATAACTATTAATGTACAATGCACAAAGACACCAGTCACTACTCTGCTACATTTTTCCAGTATATTTATTGTCTTGGTAACAAGATCGTGGTTATAAGTCACTGACACTGTTATTTCATGGCCCTATGTCATGCATACACTAAGTAAATACAGTCGCTATAGATTTTTTGCTATAGATTGTGAACATGGGGTCAGTCAACACCGGCAGCCTGTTACATCTTATGCTGAGGAAAACGTGCAAGATGCTAACTAACACTTTAGAATTTGACTTATGTTATGTATGTTACAGCAAGCTTTTAGACTTCCTGTCAGCTAGCTATAACCTTCACTGGACTGTTATATCATTAGCCATTAGCAATGACTGTTGAGCTTTATAAAAGCGACCATACTGAAGAGTTTTTAGGTTAATAATCGAATAACTCCGACCACGTTTGCGTGTTTGCGTTCCGCAGTTAAGACCAGAGGACGCCGTGGCGTAGCCTAAGCCTTCATCCCTGATTTCTTCCTGATGTAAGGAGCTTTTAGTGAAGATTTGCCTCACTGTCCTTTCCGCAAACCTCAGTCCATTAGTTCTCTTTGTGGTTTGACCTTCTGAGTTCAGTATTTAATGGCCTCAGCTCTGAGTGAAAACGTTAACGTGGTTAGTAATGGAAGATCTGATCCTCTTAGTAGATGGACTTTTCGTCATGCGTGGTATTTTGGTCAGATTCTTCTATTATCTTTTAGTTTAAATGCTTTTCTCACACCGACAAACAGAAAAATGAAACGTATAAAGTGGAACCATGATCAAATTCCTTTTGAAGTAGGGTTCCATCTTCTTTGGGCTGTGTCCTGAACCGTCCTGAATAGTGTGTTTCAGTAGACATGACCGGATTGGTCAGCTGATCACTATTGTTTGTGCAGTTTGAGGCATTGATAAAGCGCTTGAGACGTCTCTGTAGCTGGGAACCAGTCTTGTGATTGGAAGGTCGCGGGTTTGATCCCGGCCAAGGGCAAGACATGACTGAGGTGCCCTTGAGCAAGGCACCTTACTCCCCCAACTGCTCCATGGGCGCCGTGGTTTGGGGCTGCCCCCCGCTCCGGGCAAGTGTGTACGCTGTATCATTGGTGGGTGTGTTTCACTGCATGGATGGGTTAAATGCGGAGGTCACATTCCTTCTGTGTGCAAACACAGTAGGCAAATAGTTAAATTTTGTAATTGTCTTTTGTAAATATATGTTAAATACAGGTGGAAAAAAAATCAAGCAACAATAATAATCAAACTTACTGTATATCATCATATATTATACTACAGAAACCTGACAAACATGAGGAGGACGTGTTATATAAACTGTCAGACTTGCACCAGGTACATCCTGCCCTTTTGCCCTGGATGAGAAAAGTGCCCTTTCTCATGGAGCCCAATTTTTTCTTCATTCATCAGTATTTAAAAAATAAAAATTGCCCTCTGTGTCACCAGGTCCCCCAAATAGTCTTTTGATTTCTGACAGGCATTTATTTTGAGTTCTTGTGAGAATTCTCCCTCTATCTGACCTTCACCAGCTCCCGCCTGCAATCCCTGATGTTGTTTGGTGCAAATTGAACGACAAAACATTACATGACTACTGGCCTGACATTTCTTTAAAAAACCCCAGTGCATTTAGGCATCGCACCTGATGATAACTCATGTTATCCATGCCTAGTGCATAGCCTACACATATTGTACTCATCGTGTAGTTGTGAAATAAGTGATTTTACAGCCTTGTCCAGCTGTTTACTGATGTTTGTAATGGCTAATGAAGAAGAGAGAGGGACTGACAGATGAACAGACTGAGAATATAAAGACTGTTTTACAAATTAGACAAGTTAGTTTTGTTTAATTTAAAATCTTACTTATTTTCATGTGAAAGCCTGCAGCAAAAAAAGCGTTTTTGCCGAAGAATGTCAAGTAGATCTCAGAGTAAAATGAAAATGTTATAATTACAGCATCCTGGCCAAAACTTTGTGTAGGAAAAGTCACCTTTAGTCAAGGAGTTATTTTCTTGCAAGCATTTAGAATTTGATCAGTTTTACTACTTTTGCTAGGTAATTAACATTACAAACTAATATACAAACCGGATTCCAAAAAAGTTGGGACACTAAACAAATTGTGAATAAAAACTGAATGCAATGATGTGGAG